>JASANA010000289.1:0-18049 GCA_030248095.1 Ptycholaimellus sp. GST1_10
TTCAGGCTGCACTCCAGCGGTTTCAGGGGGGCCTCGTCGAGCAGGAAAGGACCAAGGAAGGAGCCATACCTCTCTACATCGCCGCCCACAAAGCTTCAGGAGAAAGGCAACTAACCATAATGACAGCTTTCAGGCTGCACTCCAGCGGTTTCAGGGGGGCCTCGTCGAGCAGGAAAGGACCAAGGAAGGAGCCATACCTCTCTACATCGCCGCCCACAAAGCTTCAGGAGAAAGGCAACTAACCATAATGACAGCTTTCAGGCTGCACTCCAGCGGTTTCAGGGGGGCCTCGTCGAGCAGGAAAGGACCAAGGAAGGAGCCATACCTCTCTACATCGCCGCCCACAAAGCTTCAGGAGAAAGGCAACTAACCATAATGACAGCTTTCAGGCTGCACTCCAGCGGTTTCAGGGGGGCCTCGTCGAGCAGGAAAGGACCAAGGAAGGAGCCATACCTCTCTACATCGCCGCCCACAAAGCTTCAGGAGAAAGGCAACTAACCATAATGACAGCTTTCAGGCTGCACTCCAGCGGTTTCAGGGGGGCCTCGTCGAGCAGGAAAGGACCAAGGAAGGAGCCATACCTCTCTACATCGCCGCCCACAAAGCTTCAGGAGAAAGGCAACTAACCATAATGACAGCTTTCAGGCTGCACTCCAGCGGTTTCAGGGGGGCCTCGTCGAGCAGGAAAGGACCAAGGAAGGAGCCATACCTCTCTACATCGCCACCCACAAAGCTTCAGGAGAAAGGCAACTAACCATAATGACAGCTTTCAGGCTGCACTCCAGCGGTTTCAGGGGGGCCTCGTCGAGCAGGAAAGGACCAAGGAAGGAGCCATACCTCTCTACATCGCCGCCCACAAAGCTTCAGGAGAAAGGCAACTAACCATAATGACAGCTTTCAGGCTGCACTCCAGCGGTTTCAGGGGGGCCTCGTCGAGCAGGAAAGGACCAAGGAAGGAGCCATACCTCTCTACATCGCCGCCCACAAAGCTTCAGGAGAAAGGCAACTAACCATAATGACAGCTTTCAGGCTGCACTCCAGCGGTTTCAGGGGGGCCTCGTCGAGCAGGAAAGGACCAAGGAAGGAGCCATACCTCTCTACATCGCCACCCACAAAGCTTCAGGAGAAAGGCAACTAACCATAATGACAGCTTTCAGGCTGCACTCCAGCGGTTTCAGGGGGGCCTCGTCGAGCAGGAAAGGACCAAGGAAGGAGCCATACCTCTCTACATCGCCGCCCACAAAGCTTCAGGAGAAAGGCAACTAACCATAATGACAGCTTTCAGGCTGCACTCCAGCGGTTTCAGGGGGGCCTCGTCGAGCAGGAAAGGACCAAGGAAGGAGCCATACCTCTCTACATCGCCGCCCACAAAGCTTCAGGAGAAAGGCAACTAACCATAATGACAGCTTTCAGGCTGCACTCCAGCGGTTTCAGGGGGGCCTCGTCGAGCAGGAAAGGACCAAGGAAGGAGCCATACCTCTCTACATCGCCGCCCACAAAGCTTCAGGAGAAAGGCAACTAACCATAATGACAGCTTTCAGGCTGCACTCCAGCGGTTTCAGGGGGGCCTCGTCGAGCAGGAAAGGACCAAGGAAGGAGCCATACCTCTCTACATCGCCGCCCACAAAGCTTCAGGAGAAAGGCAACTAACCATAATGACAGCTTTCAGGCTGCACTCCAGCGGTTTCAGGGGGGCCTCGTCGAGCAGGAAAGGACCAAGGAAGGAGCCATACCTCTCTACATCGCCGCCCACAAAGCTTCAGGAGAAAGGCAACTAACCATAATGACAGCTTTCAGGCTGCACTCCAGCGGTTTCAGGGGGGCCTCGTCGAGCAGGAAAGGACCAAGGAAGGAGCCATACCTCTCTACATCGCCGCCCACAAAGCTTCAGGAGAAAGGCAACTAACCATAATGACAGCTTTCAGGCTGCACTCCAGCGGTTTCAGGGGGGCCTCGTCGAGCAGGAAAGGACCAAGGAAGGAGCCATACCTCTCTACATCGCCGCCCACAAAGCTTCAGGAGAAAGGCAACTAACCATAATGACAGCTTTCAGGCTGCACTCCAGCGGTTTCAGGGGGGCCTCGTCGAGCAGGAAAGGACCAAGGAAGGAGCCATACCTCTCTACATCGCCACCCACAAAGCTTCAGGAGAAAGGCAACTAACCATAATGACAGCTTTCAGGCTGCACTCCAGCGGTTTCAGGGGGGCCTCGTCGAGCAGGAAAGGACCAAGGAAGGAGCCATACCTCTCTACATCGCCGCCCACAAAGCTTCAGGAGAAAGGCAACTAACCATAATGACAGCTTTCAGGCTGCACTCCAGCGGTTTCAGGGGGGCCTCGTCGAGCAGGAAAGGACCAAGGAAGGAGCCATACCTCTCTACATCGCCGCCCACAAAGCTTCAGGAGAAAGGCAACTAACCATAATGACAGCTTTCAGGCTGCACTCCAGCGGTTTCAGGGGGGCCTCGTCGAGCAGGAAAGGACCAAGGAAGGAGCCATACCTCTCTACATCGCCGCCCACAAAGCTTCAGGAGAAAGGCAACTAACCATAATGACAGCTTTCAGGCTGCACTCCAGCGGTTTCAGGGGGGCCTCGTCGAGCAGGAAAGGACCAAGGAAGGAGCCATACCTCTCTACATCGCCGCCCACAAAGCTTCAGGAGAAAGGCAACTAACCATAATGACAGCTTTCAGGCTGCACTCCAGCGGTTTCAGGGGGGCCTCGTCGAGCAGGAAAGGACCAAGGAAGGAGCCATACCTCTCTACATCGCCGCCCACAAAGCTTCAGGAGAAAGGCAACTAACCATAATGACAGCTTTCAGGCTGCACTCCAGCGGTTTCAGGGGGGCCTCGTCGAGCAGGAAAGGACCAAGGAAGGAGCCATACCTCTCTACATCGCCGCCCACAAAGCTTCAGGAGAAAGGCAACTAACCATAATGACAGCTTTCAGGCTGCACTCCAGCGGTTTCAGGGGGGCCTCGTCGAGCAGGAAAGGACCAAGGAAGGAGCCATACCTCTCTACATCGCCGCCCACAAAGCTTCAGGAGAAAGGCAACTAACCATAATGACAGCTTTCAGGCTGCACTCCAGCGGTTTCAGGGGGGCCTCGTCGAGCAGGAAAGGACCAAGGAAGGAGCCATACCTCTCTACATCGCCACCCACAAAGCTTCAGGAGAAAGGCAACTAACCATAATGACAGCTTTCAGGCTGCACTCCAGCGGTTTCAGGGGGGCCTCGTCGAGCAGGAAAGGACCAAGGAAGGAGCCATACCTCTCTACATCGCCGCCCACAAAGCTTCAGGAGAAAGGCAACTAACCATAATGACAGCTTTCAGGCTGCACTCCAGCGGTTTCAGGGGGGCCTCGTCGAGCAGGAAAGGACCAAGGAAGGAGCCATACCTCTCTACATCGCCACCCACAAAGCTTCAGGAGAAAGGCAACTAACCATAATGACAGCTTTCAGGCTGCACTCCAGCGGTTTCAGGGGGGCCTCGTCGAGCAGGAAAGGACCAAGGAAGGAGCCATACCTCTCTACATCGCCACCCACAAAGCTTCAGGAGAAAGGCAACTAACCATAATGACAGCTTTCAGGCTGCACTCCAGCGGTTTCAGGGGGGCCTCGTCGAGCAGGAAAGGACCAAGGAAGGAGCCATACCTCTCTACATCGCCACCCACAAAGCTTCAGGAGAAAGGCAACTAACCATAATGACAGCTTTCAGGCTGCACTCCAGCGGTTTCAGGGGGGCCTCGTCGAGCAGGAAAGGACCAAGGAAGGAGCCATACCTCTCTACATCGCCACCCACAAAGCTTCAGGAGAAAGGCAACTAACCATAATGACAGCTTTCAGGCTGCACTCCAGCGGTTTCAGGGGGGCCTCGTCGAGCAGGAAAGGACCAAGGAAGGAGCCATACCTCTCTACATCGCCACCCACAAAGCTTCAGGAGAAAGGCAACTAACCATAATGACAGCTTTCAGGCTGCACTCCAGCGGTTTCAGGGGGGCCTCGTCGAGCAGGAAAGGACCAAGGAAGGAGCCATACCTCTCTACATCGCCACCCACAAAGCTTCAGGAGAAAGGCAACTAACCATAATGACAGCTTTCAGGCTGCACTCCAGCGGTTTCAGGGGGGCCTCGTCGAGCAGGAAAGGACCAAGGAAGGAGCCATACCTCTCTACATCGCCACCCACAAAGCTTCAGGAGAAAGGCAACTAACCATAATGACAGCTTTCAGGCTGCACTCCAGCGGTTTCAGGGGGGCCTCGTCGAGCAGGAAAGGACCAAGGAAGGAGCCATACCTCTCTACATCGCCACCCACAAAGCTTCAGGAGAAAGGCAACTAACCATAATGACAGCTTTCAGGCTGCACTCCAGCGGTTTCAGGGGGGCCTCGTCGAGCAGGAAAGGACCAAGGAAGGAGCCATACCTCTCTACATCGCCACCCACAAAGCTTCAGGAGAAAGGCAACTAACCATAATGACAGCTTTCAGGCTGCACTCCAGCGGTTTCAGGGGGGCCTCGTCGAGCAGGAAAGGACCAAGGAAGGAGCCATACCTCTCTACATCGCCACCCACAAAGCTTCAGGAGAAAGGCAACTAACCATAATGACAGCTTTCAGGCTGCACTCCAGCGGTTTCAGGGGGGCCTCGTCGAGCAGGAAAGGACCAAGGAAGGAGCCATACCTCTCTACATCGCCACCCACAAAGCTTCAGGAGAAAGGCAACTAACCATAATGACAGCTTTCAGGCTGCACTCCAGCGGTTTCAGGGGGGCCTCGTCGAGCAGGAAAGGACCAAGGAAGGAGCCATACCTCTCTACATCGCCACCCACAAAGCTTCAGGAGAAAGGCAACTAACCATAATGACAGCTTTCAGGCTGCACTCCAGCGGTTTCAGGGGGGCCTCGTCGAGCAGGAAAGGACCAAGGAAGGAGCCATACCTCTCTACATCGCCACCCACAAAGCTTCAGGAGAAAGGCAACTAACCATAATGACAGCTTTCAGGCTGCACTCCAGCGGTTTCAGGGGGGCCTCGTCGAGCAGGAAAGGACCAAGGAAGGAGCCATACCTCTCTACATCGCCACCCACAAAGCTTCAGGAGAAAGGCAACTAACCATAATGACAGCTTTCAGGCTGCACTCCAGCGGTTTCAGGGGGGCCTCGTCGAGCAGGAAAGGACCAAGGAAGGAGCCATACCTCTCTACATCGCCACCCACAAAGCTTCAGGAGAAAGGCAACTAACCATAATGACAGCTTTCAGGCTGCACTCCAGCGGTTTCAGGGGGGCCTCGTCGAGCAGGAAAGGACCAAGGAAGGAGCCATACCTCTCTACATCGCCACCCACAAAGCTTCAGGAGAAAGGCAACTAACCATAATGACAGCTTTCAGGCTGCACTCCAGCGGTTTCAGGGGGGCCTCGTCGAGCAGGAAAGGACCAAGGAAGGAGCCATACCTCTCTACATCGCCACCCACAAAGCTTCAGGAGAAAGGCAACTAACCATAATGACAGCTTTCAGGCTGCACTCCAGCGGTTTCAGGGGGGCCTCGTCGAGCAGGAAAGGACCAAGGAAGGAGCCATACCTCTCTACATCGCCACCCACAAAGCTTCAGGAGAAAGGCAACTAACCATAATGACAGCTTTCAGGCTGCACTCCAGCGGTTTCAGGGGGGCCTCGTCGAGCAGGAAAGGACCAAGGAAGGAGCCATACCTCTCTACATCGCCACCCACAAAGCTTCAGGAGAAAGGCAACTAACCATAATGACAGCTTTCAGGCTGCACTCCAGCGGTTTCAGGGGGGCCTCGTCGAGCAGGAAAGGACCAAGGAAGGAGCCATACCTCTCTACATCGCCACCCACAAAGCTTCAGGAGAAAGGCAACTAACCATAATGACAGCTTTCAGGCTGCACTCCAGCGGTTTCAGGGGGGCCTCGTCGAGCAGGAAAGGACCAAGGAAGGAGCCATACCTCTCTACATCGCCACCCACAAAGCTTCAGGAGAAAGGCAACTAACCATAATGACAGCTTTCAGGCTGCACTCCAGCGGTTTCAGGGGGGCCTCGTCGAGCAGGAAAGGACCAAGGAAGGAGCCATACCTCTCTACATCGCCACCCACAAAGCTTCAGGAGAAGAAAAAAAAAGGAAAAAAAGAAAAAAAAAAAAAAAAACCCCGCGGCCGAAGGCCGCCTGCCGCGGAGGGCAGAGCAGTCAGAGCTCGGTAGGCCGGAGGGCATGGGTGCGGAGTCCCCGGAGCGCAGCCTAGCATGCGAAGCATGCTAGGCACAGCGTCGGGGCCGTAGCACCCGTGCCCGGAGGCCGGAGGAGCTCTGGCGCCCTGCCCGAAGCGGCGGGCAGCCAAGGCCAGCTTAAGCAGTTACCCCATTTTTGCGTCCGGCTGTCCGCATATATTTATATATATATATATATATATATATGTGGGTCCGGGGCCCGTACTCCGCGGTTTTTCAACAAAATTGGCTGATTTTTTGCATGAAGGTCCGCCTAGGTGGTATCTCCAGGCCATTTTTTGCGCTTGACGTAATTTTGCGTTTTTCGCCCAAAACCCAAAATTTTGATGTTTCAAAGTACCAAAAATCATAAATCGCTGGGTTTTCAATGAAATCAGCTGATTTTTGGCAGGTACATCCGTCAAAGTAATATCTTGAAGCTGGCAAAAGGAAATTTCGAAATATTTTTTATTTATTGATTTATAGTCAAAAACCCAAAATATTGATGTTTCAAAAATTTGAACATGCATAAGTCCATGGTTTTTCGATGAAACTAGCTGATTTTTGGTATGTACATCCGTGAAAATAATATCTTGAAGCTGGCAAAAGGAATTTTGGAAATTTTTAGTATTTCTCGATTTATAGTCAAAAACCCAAAATCTTGATGTTTCAAAAATTGGAACATGCATAATTCATAGTTTTTCATTGAAATCTGATGAATTTTGGCATTTTCATCTAGGTGGTGTCTTGGGGTGAGGCCGCGCATCTTGGCAACCGCCGAGAATACCTTGTTTTAATTGGCTTATCTTCTCCTTATAAATCTTCAGCTTTAATGAGAGTAAGAGGTCTCTCTTAGCTGATGTCATAGCCTCAATTTCAAAATAAGAATGCGCGATATTATCAAAAATACACAACATACACACAAATTAACATTGCACCAGGTCAAAAGTTTTTCCTTACGTTAGCCGCCATTCATAATTTTTTGAGAATTTTAAATTTCGCGAGAATTAGGGGCCATCATTCTTCTTTAAAGGCAGAATACCCGAAAATGCACCACCTCCGATCGAGCTTATATTTTTTTCGAGGGTACAGGGCACAAAATTAGCAGGGCAAGGATACTTAGTTTTTGGATATTTGACTAAAATTTTGAGAAAAAATTCCCAAAATTTACATGTTAAAGCATAGGCAAAAGTTGAAAAATTTCACTAAAAATTATTGGCCCCTTTTCCTTTTCTCCCCTCAGCAGTGGCTGGATTTAGCAAAAATGCGTGTATTATTGGTTCAAATCTTATTTCTGATGATTAAGTTATAAACTTTGAAGTGGTGTAGCTGAGTCTCAGGGAGACCTTGGCAAACACCAATTATCTTTGCCCCTTAGTTGAACAACCCTATTTCAAGCCAGCCCTAGTAAACGGAATTTTAAGACACTGCATTTTCGCCTTTACAGACTGCTTTTAATGTTTTTGATTCAAAAGTAAAAAACCTCATCAGAAATATTCGACAAATTTGAGCATCAATTAGTCAAGTTAAGCAAAACTTTAGGCAATCAAAGGGTCATCCGTAAAAAAAAATGAAATTCATTTTTGCAAAGGAATCCATCTTTCTTGAGAATTTCGAGCAAATAACCAGGAAAGACCGCGATGTAGTGGAAGGTGGCGCGAGTGGCGGAGTAGGCACGGATGGGCTGGGGCAGGAGGCCGAAAACGATGCGCTCAGAGCTGATGTCCAGCAGATCGAGAGGCTGGCCTAGGAGCCAGGTCATCGGTTCCCTCCTGCCGCCTAGGGACAGAAAGTTCACCGCCCCACTGATGTCCCATTCGAAGGCCTGAAGTCGAATTTGCAATTTGCCCGTTCGTTTGCAAGTTTTGATTTCTCTGAGTCAGAGTTGTTCGATAGGGTTGGGAGTTACTTCAGGAAAGAGTAACCTGAGACCAGAGATTTAAGGTCTGCTATTCCTGGCCGCCTAGGATTAGATAAGATTGTCCAAAAGATTCAAGACCATGTTTTGGTTTTGGGATCGGGCTTTGGTTTTCCCTGCAACAATATGGCTCACATATTTCACAGGAGAGTTGATGGATGAAGGAGACTACAGAAGTGAAACAAGACCTTGTAGCGGAGGTAGACAGGGCGGACTTCCACGGATCGTTTGGCGGAGCTGCTGCGATTGCCCGTGAGCAAACGCAGTAGAGACTCCAGCAGCCAGGTCAATAAGCAGAGCAGAGCAAAGCAGGGAAAGATGAGCAGGGAACAGGAGCGTTGGTGCCAGCCCATTCTCTTTCTGCTTAACAGCGGAACAAGGCAAGAGTTGTCCACAGCATTGCTTAGGATTGCCTAGGGATTGAAAAGGAAGGAGCCATTTAGGTACTTGCAGCAACATACCCCTCCACAAAGGTGTCTCAGCGTCACTGTCACTAAACCGAAGCATTAACCTAAGCGTCATTAAAAAATAAAATCCCATAAAAGTCATAAAAGTCGAGGCCTCCATCATAATACACCTCCATGCCGCCACGAAGGTAAGCTTATCAGTGCCTGTTTGCTCCTTGCTCTATGGTCATATGCTTCCAACAAATGAGAAAAGGCGAGAGACCCTCAGAGTCGCGGGCATTCGTTGAGCCCATGCGGGACATGATCTCCATCAGCCTAACGATCCCTGTCCCCAGTTGGGACTAGTGCCAGTCTTCTGATGTTTCAACGTCTATTCAAAGTACAAATAGATGATTTCATGTCAATGAAACGCGACGAGAGCGATGACGCGCAACACTGTCCTCACAGGCACAAGAAAAATTAAAACGCGACGAGGAAGCTGAAAATTCCACTTTATGATGTCGTTTGTTTAAGAATGATAAAATGTGGAAGAAATATGGGGAAAATGTGGGACTCTTTTCTCCAAAATTTGCAATTCGCTCGAGTAAAAAGTCAAGGAAATATGTTCTCTAAAAGCGGAATCTGCTGCGTCATCTGCATTTTGTTTTTGGGCACGCATGGAAAGAGACACTGAACTGCGCGCCAAAAACAAAATGAAAATTTTCAAGCAGCAGATTCCACTAGTAGAAAATGTATTTTCTTGACTTTTTACTTGAGCCAATTGCAAATTTTGGAGAAAAGAGGGCTGACGCCTAGTTTCCCCCCCTAATCAAAGTTCCCCCCCCATGGAGGGTTACCGGCCAACCAAGGGGGGGGGGCCCCCCCCCATGAAAGTTCCCCCCCCCATGAAGTTTTCCCCCCCTCAAGATTTTACCTACCACACACACCCTGCGCTAAATTTAGTGAAACTAGTTGAAAATCGGTGAAATTGTGTCTTGGGGGGGAAACTAGGCGTCGAAATCGACGACTAGTCCCCCACCCAAGAGTTTTGATGACAAGTTCCCCCCCCCCCAAGACAAAATTTGCCTTGTTTAGACTGCCGTATCAACTATGGGCTGCATTAGCGCAGGGTGTGTGGGTATAAGTAAAATCTTGGGGGGGAAACTTTGATTAGGGGGGGGGGGGGAACTTTCTTGGGGGGGGGGGGGGGAACCGCTAGGGGGGGGGGATAATCCGATGGGGGGGGGGGGAACTAGGTGTCAGCCGAAAAGAGTCCCACATTTGGCCTACCGATGGTGCCAGATATATATATATATCTGGTACCATCGGCAGGCCAAATGTGGGTCTCTTTTCGCCAAAATTGCAATTGACTCGAGTAAAAAGTAAAGCAAATACATTTTATACTAGTGGAATCTGCTGCTTGGACAGTTGCATTTTGTTTTTGGCGCGCAGATCATTGTCTCTTTCCATGCGCGCCCAAAAACAAAATGCAGATGACGCAGCAGATTCCACTAGTATAAAATGTATTTCCTTTACTTTTTACTCGAGTCAATTGCAAATTTTGGCGAAAAGAGACCCACATTTTGCCTGCCGATGGTACCAGATATTTCTTCCACTTTTAATATAGTAGAAAATATATAATTACAAATTTTTTAATTTTAGTTTTACATTTAGCTAATATTTTATTATATAATTAATAAATAATAAACAAAAAGATCTTTTTTTAAATTATAACAAAAAATTTTTGATCAAAATTCGATTTTGAAACAAAATCGGAAATTACATTTCAAATCTACTGGTAAACTAAAAAAATTTTGAATTTTCTTAGCTTATACTCAGGACACTCGATTTTTGGGAGAAAAGAGCTTTACTTTAGGCCTTCCGATGGTACCAGTTGTTTTCACAACTTTAAACAGACTAAAATAAAAAAGAATACCTGAGAAGGATTCGAACCTGCCAGATTCATTCAGCTGTCCAATCGCTTACACCACTACACCACTGGCGAACATGTCGCCTCAGCTTAACTTCAGATTTATCAATAAATAAATACATGATGAGGCCCAGGGACCCGGGGGAGGGGAGAAATGAATACCTACTATCGTCCATTGAATAGATGCGTAGGAGAAGAAGAAGAAGGAGTTCGGACATTTGGTTTTTTGCATTTTTTATGGTAAAAAAAACCATTTCATGCAAAAGTCAAAAGATAAACTATAGTCAATTCGATGTTGCTCTTTCCATTGCAGAAAAAATTAACACGATTGGAGCTTTCTGCGAAGAGCAGCAGCCTTATCAAAATTGAGATCTAGCAATAACCCCGAAAACGTACACCTGGGTCGAAAAGAGGGCCTGGGCGCTGACGGTTCGCTTTGCTCCCTCGCGCCAGCCCAATATATATCTAATAATTTATAAATTTCTAATTTTGAAAATATCGATTATTACTCATTTATGACGTGTATCCTCACTAAACGTCAAGGAAACATGGAAATAAACGACCCTGGTTGATGTAATATTTCATAAGGATTCGAATGATGTGCATATAATGTTGGGATAAAGATACAAATTAAAGTAAAATCAATCGTTTCTTTGTTTAAAACTCCAATATTCGAAATTAAACTAAATAATTATGTTCAAATTACATTTTGGTCCATAAATCCAGTTCTACTGCATGAAAATCCAAACGGACAACGGCACAGAGATACCCAAGGCCGACTCTACGCCATATTTACATCAGTTTATTTACATCTTTACCATTTGTCTAACAGCTTATATATAACCTCTCTTAATGTAGTATGAGGTTAATGAGCCAAAAGTCGGTGTGGACGGGCTGAAGAACTCCCACGAGTAATTCTGCTAATGATGTTCAAGACAGACTTGGCAGACTGTGTCTCCACTCTCGCTGCTACGTCTAGAATGACAGCTATTTGGCAACCACGTTTCTACGACATTTTATTTTTTGAGTAAAGTTCTCTGAAACTGTGTTTGTGTTTGTCCTTTGTTTGCACGATAAAAAGTAAATTAGCCTGTTATTCTTTTGACAAAGTTATTATTTTGTGAAATGTGTGATCATTCATTTTCAAATCTTTTGGAGCAAAACAACTGCATGAACATAGTCAGCATCAGTCCGGCCAATCTTTTCTGCCACAGAACTCACAAAACTTGAAAAATTCATGATTTTCGTTTCGTTCTTGTAGTAAATTCCCAGCAAACGAAACCCGGCAGCCATCATAGCCAATCGAGTGGGCCCGTAAATTCTGAAATTAACTGCCATTTCGTTCCATTTCTAAAATTTAGAGGACTGGGCAAAAAATCGAAAATCAATAGCAACCTGTGCATGTTGAACACAGTGATATCTAGCGGCCCAAACGGCAGACCCAGGTAGAAGAGGCCACCAGGACGCAGCAGACACCAGCTTTTGTGCGCCTCCCTTCAATTCTTACCTTGCTTTTTCTTGTAAAAATAATGTGAAATCAACCAACAAAGCATACGAAAAAACTTATCATGCCACAAAACATCCAATTTTGAGGACTAGCGCCCGCCAACAGGCAGCCAGGCGATGGGTGGTAAGAAATGAACGAAAGCACAAACCGAATATCGCCCCAGGGATCCAGAAGGTCGCCGAATCTGCCCAGTCCAGCGTGCTCAATGCTGGAGAAAGTGGCCACAAAGTCCAGGCCTGCGTAGGCCAGCCAGTGCCTTGCAATCTCCAGCGGGTGTCGAGCACTGCAACTCTTCCTTCTCGACTTGTCAAAACTTTTTTTAATTGATTTTGCTTATCACTGTTATTGATTTTTTGGTTTTTAGTTGTTATTGTTCACATATTTTGTTCGTTTTTTAATTCTATTGTAAATTATTTCATATCATCAAAATGAGGATAAGTCCAAAAGGTTGATGGTAACACTGCGAGCTCCGAAGTGCACCGCCACAGTCTCCAGCCAGAGATTGATGGAGCCAATGGTCATGCCCCGCTTCCCTGGTGCCTCTGCGGCCATGAGGATAAGTCCAAAAGGTTGGCCTACTGCAAGTGGTCGGCAGTAGCGGAAATAGGCTGGTACTCGGCGATGGTGACACTGCGAGCTCCGAAGTGCACCGCCACAGTCTCCAGCCAGAGATTGATGGAGCCAATGGTCATGCCCCGCTTCCCTGGGGCCTCTGCGGCCATGAGGATAAGTCCAAAAGGCTGTCCTACTGCAAGTGGTCGGCAGTAGCGGAAATAGGCTGGTACTCGGCGATGGTGACACTGCGAGCTCCCAAGTGCACCGCCACAGTCTCCAGCCAGAGATTGATGGAGCCAATGGTCATGCCCCGCTTCCCTGGTGCCTCTGCGGCCATGAGGATGAGTCCAAAAGGTTGGCCTACTGCAAGTGGTCGGCAGTAGCGGAAATAGGCTGGTACTCGGCGATGGTGACACTGCGAGCTCCGAAGTGCACCGCCACAGTCTCCAGCCAGAGATTGATGGAGCCAATGGTCATGCCCCGCTTCCCTGGGGCCTCTGCGGCCATGAGGATAAGTCCAAAAGGTTTGGCCTACTGCAAGTGGTCGGCAGTAGCGGAAATAGGCTGGTACTCGGCGATGGTGACACTGCGAGCTCCGAAGTGCACCGCCACAGTCTCCAGCCAGAGATTGATGGAGCCAATGGTCATGCCCCGCTTCCCTGGTGCCTCTGCGGCCATGAGGATAAGTCCAAAAGGTTGGCCTACTGCAAGTGGTCGGCAGTAGCGGAAATAGGCTGGTACTCGGCGATGGTGACACTGCGAGCTCCGAAGTGCACCGCCACAGTCTCCAGCCAGAGATTGATGGAGCCAATGGTCATGCCCCGCTTCCCTGCTGCCTCTTCGGCCATGAGTATTAGTCCAATAGGTTGGCCTACTGGAAGTGTTCGGCAGTAGCGGAAATAGGCTGGTACTCGGCGATGGTGACACTGCGAGCTCCGAAGTGCACCGCCACAGTCTCCAGCCAGAGATTGATGGAGCCAATGGTCATGCCCCGCTTCCCTGGTGCCTCTGCGGCCATGATGATAAGTCCAAAAGGTTGGCCTACTGCAAGTGGTCGGCAGTAGCGGAAATAGGCTGGTACTCGGCGATGGTGACACTGCGAGCTCCGAAGTGCACCGCCACAGTCTCCAGCCAGAGATTGATGGAGCCAATGGTCATGCCCCGCTTCCCTGGGGCCTCTGCGGCCATGAGGATAAGTCCAAAAGGCTGTCCTACTGCAAGTGGTCGGCAGTAGCGGAAATAGGCTGGTACTCGGCGATGGTGACACTGCGAGCTCCAAAGTGCACCGCCACAGTCTCCAGCCAGAGATTGATGGAGCCAATGGTCATGCCCCGCTTCCCTGGGGCCTCTGCGGCCATGAGGATAAGTCCAAAAGGTTTGGCCTACTGCAAGTGGTCGGCAGTAGCGGAAATAGGCTGGTACTCGGCGATGGTGACACTGCGAGCTCCGAAGTGCACCGCCACAGTCTCCAGCCAGAGATTGATGGAGCCAATGGTCATGCCCCGCTTCCCTGGGGCCTCTGCGGCCATGAGGATAAGTCCAAAAGGTTTGGCCTACTGCAAGTGGTCGGCAGTAGCGGAAATAGGCTGGTACTCGGCGATGGTGACACTGCGAGCTCCGAAGTGCACCGCCACAGTCTCCAGCCAGAGATTGATGGAGCCAATGGCCATGCCCCGCTTCCCTGGGGCCTCTGCGGCCATGAGGATAAGTCCAAAAGGTTTGGCCTACTGCAAGTGGTCGGCAGTAGCGGAAATAGGCTGGTACTCGGCGATGGTGACACTGCGAGCTCCGAAGTGCACCGCCACAGTCTCCAGCCAGAGATTGATGGAGCCAATGGTCATGCCCCGCTTCCCTGGGGCCTCTGCGGCCATGAGGATAAGTCCAAAAGGTTTGGCCTACTGCAAGTGGTCGGCAGTAGCGGAAATAGGCTGGTACTCGGCGATGGTGACACTGCGAGCTCCGAAGTGCACCGCCACAGTCTCCAGCCAGAGATTGATGGAGCCAATGGTCATGCCCCGCTTCCCTGGTGCCTCTGCGGCCATGGCGTGGTAAACTGCTTCTGCCAAAACGCCACCATTTCCCACGCCAATCCATCAAAACTGCTGCAGGCACTGGTGCCTCTGCTGCCCAGAAAGAGGCCAGCAAAGGGGACAAGTTGCGATTGCTAGGCTTATGGGAAAGGACAGGGGGCTTATCACACCGAATCCCCGCTTCTGTTTCTCAAGCATCAACATCGCTCTATGGTATCTTTCAACAACTTTCCCTTTGCTTACCATCACACCAACCACTTTCCTGATGGTACCAGTCCGTGTAGGTTGGGCTCAAGTCGCCCACTCGCAGCCTCATTATTTGCTTCCACAGTGTGAGCTGCAAAACTACTCACTTTTTAATCCAACTCTGCTCGGATATCTGGCGCAAAAGAACGTTGTCGAAATTTAGAACATTCTTGGGGTTCAGGTTGTTGGCATCGTCACCATTATATTGGTAAATAATTTTGCCAAAACTTCGCATTTCGTAGCTGTAAGAGCATTGCTGAAGATATGCTCGGGGGTTTGATTCTATTCTGACTCAAAGAGCATCCTTTCCGGTGGTTTTCGTTCGGCAGCATTATTAGGTGGAGCAGAGTTGTCGTCAGCCCAATCGGAAAATAAGACATCGCAAGATTTCTGAGGTAGCCGGAGGGACTTTATGTCACCTTTACAGATATGCCGCAAAATTTCAGAGGTAGTAAAAAGTAACATTCGAACCGGTTTCGGCACTGGCCTCCAATCGATAGCCTAAAGGACAGTAAAGCTGCGTAAATAAGGGCTCATCCGAGTTGCAGATGACGGCGTCTGCTTCAGATATATTATAATCGCTTGTTCTCCCGAAAATATGGACCATTATAACGGCAAAGATGAAACAGAAAAACATCTGGAACAAGTTTTTTGGGCTCAAGTGAAGAAGTAATGGAAGCCCAACAGCCTTACTGTAAAATGGCAGGGTGGAAATGATCGACTGAAAATAGCCTGCATAGTTTCTGCAAGCATTTTTTATTGCTTTAGGAACAGCCCACCAAAGGTTTCTAAATCAAATTTTTTTTTACTAGTTAAAATACTTCTTCTCATATCTTAAACTCTTCAGTCGGAAGCACATTTTCTATTCCTGTTATGTAAATAGAATGTTATCCCAACTAATTCGGTATAGACGATTGGGGGGCTAAATCCTTTGAGGGGAAAGTCGCTAAACCTTTGAAGGGGCATGGACTAAACCCATTGAGGAGCTTCTTGACATCAGCCTAGATATTAAGTAAAATGGACATATCTGATTCAACTTAGAAGATTTGAAAAATATGGTTAAAGGATTTCCGTGAATGATGCTAGGCTGTTACCAATGGCATAGGCTTATGAATATTAACAGTCCAGATTGCAAAATATTATTGAATTCGCAATTGCTTATCAACATCATCATAATCTATGTTGAGATGCAGCTAGATTTTAGGAACTATTTTCTTCAAGCATATTATAAAAAATAAAATAGAATAAAAAAATTGCACAGAATCATGCACAGCGCATGACAGCTTGCTTTTTATCATAAGGCCTGAAACCTTGTATAAAAAGGAAAAAAATTGTTCAGCTTCCCTCCTATGTATTTCTGGTTCTGGGTTGAGGAAACGGAAGAGTTGGATGCCACGTTCGGGTGTAGGAATATTAGCACCCACGCGGGCTTGTGCGGACTCAGGAGTCCTTAGTACCAGATCATGGTTTGTAAAGTGGTGGAGGGGTCTGGCCTACCAAGGTGGACCTCCTCAGTGTTGATAGAATGTAAGGTGATGGTGCTGCCCTTCCTCTACTGCTTCCTACTAACTTCTGGCCTCCTTCCGGTTGTAATTGGCTACTTCCAAAAATAGCTTCTGCCCAACTCTGCTCCCACACACCCAACGGATATGGCTATCAAAAGGGAATCTTCTACAATGTGCTCCTGTGCAGCACATCCCTTTTTATGGTCGCAGACATGGAGTGGTTCATGAGTGGAAACACCCATGGCCACAAGACAATCTGCTGCCTCCCCTCCACCTTCTACTGCTAGCACCTCTACTCCAAGCCCAGCTACGTCACCCCAGCGTTGACTACTCCAACAAGTAGCCTACCTTCACCCTGCACTTCTCTCCACTCCTCTTCCTTCTCAATCGCTCAGCCTTTTGGCAAGACACATTGAAAAAGGAAGACGATGAATTCCAATTTCACTATCAGCTTGCTGACAAGTGAATGGAGAATTTATTGACTCTTATTTTGCCCAACTTTCTGCCGCCTTTCTTATGATTGGCCAGCAGAAAGGAGGAAGAGTAAAGAGTAGCTGAGCTGAGCTCAGCCGGCAAAGTGAGGTGCTTC
Source organism: Ptycholaimellus sp. GST1_10 (assembly GCA_030248095.1). Classification (NCBI taxonomy): domain Eukaryota; kingdom Metazoa; phylum Nematoda; class Chromadorea; order Chromadorida; family Chromadoridae; genus Ptycholaimellus; species Ptycholaimellus sp. GST1_10. Next base: position 16,884 of record JASANA010000289.1, read on the forward strand.
TGAGCCTGGGCCAACTAAACTTGGCCTTGTGTCTCGCTGCCGCCACTTGCCAGGGAAAGGACTGGAGCTTGCCACTCCTCCAGCCATCCCTCAACTCACCTCCTGCCCTGCCTTCAGTCCACTCTGACAGCCTCAAAGGCTTGCCAAAGTCTGCCATATTTGGCGACGGCAAATGTCAGTCTAGACTATTGATGTTTTAGAGATCAAAGTGAAAATGAATTTCATTGAAACTTTGATTGATAAAACTAGCGGAATGCAGCGTTCATGAAAGCATCTTTCATTGAGCCCCGTGCTGCAGCAGGATATTTGTGGAGGCTTGAAAAGGCCGAGCAAAAGCCTAAGCTGTGCCAGTCTTGCCTGGCCACTGCTCAGGTTCTTTTCTCAGGACAGAATGCGATTGCAACTGTCAAAGCATGACTGAACAGTTTTCGCTTGCGGATAAAATCCGCCGTCCACTTTACGAAACTCTGGCACTGCCAGATAGTTTCTAAAAAGTGGCGCAGCAAAGTTGGCTTCATGCCGGAGGACTTCTGCGCTGGGCATTTGCCTACGCCTCACCTCCAGCTCACGCCCTCAGCGCTGCTCACTCTTTGGCTGCCTTTGAGCCCCAACTAAACACTGCCCCCCTATCGCAATTTTGCCATTGCAAGATTCAATAAAAGCTGGGCATTGTTTGGAAGTGTGAATGCAGAGCCCCGCAGCAGCACTGCTCTGGCCTCACCTCAGAGTCCCTCAGCTGAAGCTTGCCCAGATGCACTGGCAATGCCACTCAGCACAGCCTTGCCTTTGTTATCAAAAGTGCAATGGCAATCCTTCTTAACGAAACTTTCAGCATTGGCTGAGTGGAGTAAAGTTAGACACAAGTCTCCGCTATTTGGCCCAGGGACTGGAGGAAAAACGGACAAATCTTCCGCCAACTCCTCCCCTCCCCTCCAGCAGGAGAGTAGACCAGGCCTCAAAAGCCGCGCTGCCCTGCAAATGGCCAGCAGCGTTTGCTTGCTGCTCCCCTGAGCATTGGCTGAGCCAAAGTTCATTGTTGAGCAACCCTTTGCAGAATTCTCTGCCTGATTCATGGCCCATTCCCAGGGCACATTGACCTCCTAGAGGCCTAATTGCCCCTGGGCAGGAGCTAGGGTACCCAGCAGAACAATCTGCCCTTTCTCCTA
>JASANA010000292.1:0-49658 GCA_030248095.1 Ptycholaimellus sp. GST1_10
GTTGAGGTGCTGAGCGAGGAACAGCACGAGGCGGCGGCGAGAGGGGACTACAACTTTGACCACCCTGATGCCTTCGACTCCTCCCTCCTCTGCGATACCCTCACCCGCCTCAAGGTCCCACCCAGCCTCTTCATCTGTCTGTCTTCATTCAGGGAGCAGCAATGAGTTGAGGAAGGGAAGGCGGTGTCGGTGCCGGTGTACAATTTCACGACGCACCGACGGGAGAAGCAGCAGAAGACGATGTACGGGGCGGACGTGATCATCTTCGAGGGCATCCTCAGCCTCTACCACCCCGACATCAACCAGCTCATGGACCTCAAGATATTCGTCGACACCGGTTCACACCTACCCTCCCACCACAACTGTCTTTTAATGCTCCTGTCATTGCAGATGGAGATACGCGTCTGTCTCGGTATTTTGCTGCGACTATGTCCGGTGGCATGGAAAAGAAAAGAGAATTGTAGTCGACTGCAACGGGATATCGAGTACCGAGGGCGGACGCTGGCTAGCGTACTGGAGCAATACCGGCGCTTTGTGAAGCCTGCCTACGACAACTTCATCGCTCCCTGCATGAAGGTCCTCTTCGACTAGCCTCCCCCGACTGGTAGACAAAGAGTGATTGGCCATGGTTGAGAATGCGGACCTGCACGTGCACAACGGAGGCTCCAACTCCGTCGCCATCCACATGATCGTCCAGAACATTCGCACTGAGCTCTCCAAGCGCGGCTATTTCGCTGGTCCCTTTCTCAGCCTTTCCCAGAGGCATGAGTTGGGGCCTGAGCGAATGGGTTGTAGAGCGCAATCGAAGTCGGAAGGCACTGGTGGATCGGAACGGGGACAGCTCCGTCAAAGCCCCTGCCCCTCTCCCCAAAACGCTGACCATCATTCGCGAAACCCCGCAGACCCGCGGCATTCACACCTTCATCCGCAACAAGGTCAGAAGGCTTCGGGGTGCTGGACAGGAGAGGAAGAAAAGAAAGGGTGCAGGAGACGAGCAGGGATGAGTTCATCTTCTACTCCAAACGTCTGATGCGCCTCCTGATCGAAGCGGCCCTGGCAGAGCACCTGGTATTCCAGCCCATTACCGTCCTATGCCCTCAGGTTACTGGGCTCACCCTCCTTTCTGCTTTCCTTTTCCCCGCACACCTCTCCTCCTGCACCCTCTCATTTCTTCATATCGGTGGCAGGGCATGAGATTTGTTGGCCAACTGTGATGGAGAAGTAGATGTTGGTGGCAGGGCTCAGAGTACAAGGGCGTTCATTCGGAGAGCAGTCACCTGTGCGGCGTGAGCATCATGCGGGCTGGGGAGACGATGGAGCAGGCCCTCAGAGAGGTCGTCAAGGACGCCAAGATGGGCAAGATCCTCATACAGACCAACCAGACTACTCAAGAGCCCGAACTCCACTTCAAGCGCTTGCCTCCAGACATTGCTCAGTTGGAGCAGTTGCGTTTGAGGCTGAGAAAGTGGTGAGCCAAAGTAATGCGTAGGTACCGAGTGCTGCTGATGGACGCGACGGTGGCGACGGGAGCGGCAGCCATCATGGCCATTCGAGTACTCATCGACCACGACGTACCAGAGGAGGACATTTGCCTTGTTGCCCTCATCATGGCTTCCACCGGCAACCTCCTCTCCATCTTCTCCTTCTTCATTACAAATCCTATCTGCATAGACAGGCGTGCAAAGCGTGGCCTACGCCTTCCCCAAGGTCCGAATCATCACCACAGCCGTGGACTGGGAGCTGGACGATGAGTTCCACGTTATACCCGGCATCGGCAACTTTGGCGACCGCTTCTATGGTACACACTCTTTCTCATCTATCTCATTCCTCACCATCCTCACCAGCTATGACATATAATCAGGCACGGATCTGTCTGCGGATGAGCTGGAGGATGAAGTGGAGACGGATTCGGACACGGATTCCTAGCAGTCGAACAAGCATTTCATTTATGCAAGCTTCACTTCCGTTACCGTTCGAAGCCAAATTTTCCTGTCATTACGCTTTCTGTTATTTTTCCAGCTGCTTTCTTTTTCTGGGGTTCTGGCTTTTGGGCTCTGCACAGTGCCTTTTGATACGGTTTCATTTCGGGGCAAACAGCAGCTCGATTACTGGTTCTTTCAGCTTTGGGTGGGCGAACGTCGTTGTTTTGTTGGCGAAACTTAAAAACTTTTCATTTCCATGCCCAAAACTTTCCGAATTTTGCCATTTTGTATCCATGACTTCTGATAGCTCACTGTCATTCATAATCGATTCTACGAATCTACAACGCTCAAATATATTCCATTCTGTGTATATTGTTGGAACATACGTTTTTTGCATAAAATGCCCTTTCATCAATGATTTCGCGAACAAACTAAAACGGGCTATCTTCAGTACATAACGTTTGCATCCATCTATTTGCTAAGGTTAAGAGGAAGCACTGATAAACATTGACTCAAATATAGGTAGCACTTTTTCGGCAATATAGGTAAAACGTAGGTAACATCTCCCATTTGCTAGCCTACGAACCACTGGTATAGAGAAGCCTGCAAGGTGTTTTGGCTGCCATTCTTCATTGTACCAATAAATACAATATCAAAATATTCAGTTTCATTCGCTTGAAAAGAGAAATTTTCGGCTACGTCCCTGCAAGCAAAACTAAACAAAGTTTTATTTTAAAAGTTGATGTTTTTACAGCTTCTTGCATCAATGCTATCCAGCCATTTGTAATGCTATTGGACTCGGAACAGAAATGAGCTAATAAACTCCTTTAACTGAAGTTGGCCGCAGTCAGGCGCTTAGCTTAGCACGCATGGGGTTGGGCTGTATGTATACAGAGGGGTGAAACGAAATCAATAACCGAGCATTCTGAGCGGGCCTACCCAGTACTGGGATGCATTCCACTCTTCTCCTTCTATATATGCAAGATTTAAGGAATAATTCTCGTCATTTCAATGACATATACTAAAATTGGAACAATACAGAGAAGCTTAGCATGGCCCTCCTATGCAGCGTTCCTCAAAGTTAAACAGGCCGTGAATGAAATTGGAACGCGTGAAAAACGTGATATTATTTCAGCGCAAGGATGACAAGCAAATTCGTGAAGCGTTCCATATTTTTTGCCTTTTATCTGCCCAATAAATGAGCAAAGACAATATTTAGAGTGACAAAAACGTTTGCAACAAAATGTTTTACCTTAAGCGTTTGAAAATAGCAGAAAACTCAAAGGTTGAACCTCTGTTTCCTCATTTATTTCTATCTTCTTAATACACGAGGACTTTCGGTAGCAGATAGTTGTGCAGTTGCATAGTTTCGATGTACACACAGAACCTCACAATCTAATGCATGTATGAAATTCAAATTCGCAAAAGCACAAGAATGAATTGTCCCCAGTGCTTTGTAAAACTGTCAGCCTCCTATTTGCCAGTACACTTGGCTCGAATTCATTTCGGACGATTGGGCAGCTCTCCTCGATGGCTTTGCAATGGCTGCGAATTCACCTCCATTCATCCTGCCGAAGCTTCTCTACACGCTATTTACCTGCAGCATGGAACTCTCACTTTGCAATTGCCCGCTAAAGCCATAGCTGCAGTGGTTCATAAGGAATCCGAACATCTCAGCAATCGTCATTGTGACCAGCCGCTTAAAGACAAGCTTGGATTTCACCAAGACGCAACTTTTACACTGGAGCGGCGAGAGTTGAGCATGGGCAAAAAGCCTTTGAATCAAGCAACCTCGGGGGGTACGGATTATTGTAGGCGCTGCACGAAACCTCTCAAACTGCAGGGCTCTAAGTTCGAATTGATGCCCTGTTTTGAGAAAACGATATTTTGCAATTTAAGTAGGAGAGCATTGGAGCAGCAGTTTATGGAAAAGCACATCATTGCCTGCTACAAGCTCCGCCCATTCCAGTGCACCGCGTGTGGCCAAACTGCGACGGCCAAATCGCATGTTCAAACGCATCTAAAAACCAGCCAGAATTGCCAGTTACAAAATTTCAGTCTTTGACGGCTGTGGAGAAAAATATTTTCAGCGCTGCGGAAGTTATTTTGGCAAATCCAACGGAGGACGAATCAATCGTACGAAATGGCTTCACTGAATGTTTCGGAGTCGGTAGTGCTAATTGGAATGGATTTACTAGATTTTTGAGAGCAACTTGTTAAAAAGAAAACATAATTGAACATTAACATAATTGAATTTGTATTTTGTTGTGAGATGAAAAAGCTTTCTGAGAAAGTTTTCAGTGGAGTTTTCACATTTTCTTGATATTTATTCAGCAAAATTTCATGTTTGCGTTTTGGCACATTACCATATATGGAACCATATGGCAGGCCAAATGCAATTGTTGAATGATCAAGGTTTTTGTTGAATTGTTTTATTTAATTCCAAAAAGTGGTCGCTTATTGGGCTGGCGCGAACGGAGCTTTAGCGGAGTGTCAGCGCCCAGCCCCTCTTTTCGACCCAGGTGTACGTTTTTGGGGTTATTGCTAGATCTTAATTTTGATAAGGCTCTAGCTCATGACAGGAAGCTTCAATCGTTCTAATTCCTGTTGCATTGGAAAGAGCATCTGCAAATTGTCCAAAACTCGCGAGGAATCGTCAGAAAACGGCAGAATTCTAGAGAAAATCGCTGAAAACCATTTGTCCGAACTCCTTCTCCTTCTTCTTCTTCTTCTTCTCCTCCTCCTCCGCATCTATTCAATGGACGATAGTAGGTATTCATTTCTTCCCCCCACCCCCCTTCCCCGAATCCCTGGACCTCATGTCTTTATTTATTTATTCAAAGCTCTTCAGTTAACCTAAAGAGCCAAATGAACGAGTGGTGTAGTGGTGTAAGTGATTGGTCATATGGACGAAACTGGTAGGTTCGAATCCATCTCATCTCAGGCATTTATTTTTATTTTTGTTCATGTAAAGTTGAAAAAACAACTGGTACCATCGCCAGGCCAAAAGTAAAGCTCTTTTTCCCAAAAATCGATTGCCCCAAGTAAAAGTCAAAAATTTCTCAAAAATATTTTCGTTTGCCAATTAGTTTGCATTGTATTTTTGCGCGGCCGACGGCCGCCTGCCGCGGAGGGCAGGGCAGTCAGAGCACCGTAGGCCGGAGGGCATGGGTGCGGAGGCCCCGGAGCGCAGCCTAGCATGCGAAGCATGCTAGGCGAAGCGTAGGGGCCGTAGCACCCGTGCCCGGAGGCCGGAGGAGCTCTGGCGCCCTGCCCGAAGCGGCGGGCGGCCAAGGCCAGCTTAAGCAGTTACCCCATTTTTGCGTCCGTCTGTCCGCATATATATATATATATATATGTGTGGTTCCGGGGCCCGTACTCCGCGGTTTTTCAACGAAATTGGCTAATTTTTTGCATGAAGGTCCGCCTAGGTGGTATCTCCAGGCCATTTTTTGCGCTTGACGTAATTTTGCGTTTTTCGCCCAAAACCCAAAATTTTGATGTTTCAAAGTACCAAAAATCATAAATCGCTGGGTTTTCAATGAAATCAGCTGATTTTTGGCAGGTACATCCGTCAAAGTAATATCTTGAAGCTGGCAAAAAGAAAATTCGAAATATTTTTTATTTATTGATTTATAGTCAAAAACCCAAAATATTGATGTTTCAAAAATTTGAACATGCATAAGTCCATGGTTTTTCGATGAAACTAGCTGATTTTTGGTATGTACATCCGTGAAAATAATATCTTGAAGCTGGCAAAAGGAATTTTGGAAACTTTTAGTATTTCTCGATTTATTGTCAAAAACCCAAAATCTTGATGTTTCAAAAATTGGAACATGCATAATTCATAGTTTTTCATTGAAATCTGATGAATTTTGGCATTTTCATCTAGATGGTGTCTTGGGGTGAGGCCGCGCATCTTGGCAACCGCCGAGAATACCTTGTTCATTTTCGAATTTTTTTTTGCTATATTTTTTTTACAAAAGTTTTTTATTTACTTTTTTATGTATCGAATAAAATTTTAATTAAATATATAACCAACAATTTAACATTTGTATTTGTACATTTTATGCTATATTAAAAGTGGAAGAAATATCTGGTACCATCGGCAGGCCAAATGTGAGACTCTTTTCTCCAAAATTTGCAATTGGCTCGAGTAAAAAGACAAGGAAATACATTTTATACAAGTGGAATCTGCTGCGTCATCTGCATTTTGTTTTTGGGCGCGCATGGAAAGAGACACTGAACTGCGCGCCAAAAACAAAATGCATCTGTCCAACCAGCAGATTCCACTTGTATAAAATGTATTTCCTTGTCTTTTTACTCGAGCCAATTGCAAATTTTGGAGAAAAGAGTCTCACATTTGGCCTGCCGATGGTACCAGATATAAGTTCATTGGAGAGTGTCTTGTTGTCGCGCATATGTGTTCAGCTGATAATACCTTGTTAAATTCTTTTGGGGCCCAAAATATTCGCGTTTCGTTGTTTTTAAATGCAATTTTTATTTTGCAATAAATGTTTTTTGAGAACAGCTGCAATCTTTTAAAAAATCTTGCTATTACAGTTTGTACCAAACCAACGGTACACCTGACGAAAAATTGAACAGATAGTTTGGAGCCGGCGGTGGCTCACTCCAACACAGCACTGAAACCTCCTTAGGAAACATTTTTACTTCAGATTCGTTGTTGAGGATTAAATATCCATGATTGCGAATTCATCGATGGATTAGACAAGATAAGCATAAACTGTGTAAAGAAGGCTTATCGGGTACATTTGCAGACGAGTTCAGAATCACTTTATTTCCACTTCATTTGAGCCAGAATGCAGCAAAGTCAGTCAAACAATTCTGGTAAGGCTTACTTTTGATAGAAATGGGAAGCAGTAACCTGGCTTTTTGACAGGATACTCAGACACGGCGCCCAGGCCAGATTCGTTCGGCAGCGGCCCCTCCTCCTCAGCTCCTCTTCCTCCTCCTCCTCCCATGTCCAGCAGACACCCCGGCTCCATGCCTTTCTCCTCCTACCCCCGTTCTACCCCTTTTCACCTCCATCCCCTTCCCATTCTCTGTCATCGCCCTTCTCTTCCAGAATTCATGCACATGACGCCGCAGCCGATGTCGAGAAACATATACGCCGGGCCTCCACCCCCGCACCACGCCGGGCCCCAACCCCCGCACCACTTCCAAGGCAACTATTCCCTGCCACTTGCCAGTCCTCAGGGGCTGGGCCTGAAAAGGTGAGGTTGATGAAGCTGCGTGCAGGAGGGGCGGAGGTGATGGGGACGCCGATGCGCCCATTTCCAGTGCAAGGCGGGCAGGAGTGCAACAAATGCGGACTCTCTGTACTGCCTCCCTCATTCACTGTTACTCCGAGCGAGGCCTTTCAGCGCTCCTTCATGCTTGTTTACTTGCAGCGCCACGTGGCCGAGAAGATCGGCTACACGCCCTTCCGCTGCAAACCCTGCGGCTACAGCCTCTACTCTGAGGAGGACGTCCCTCTGCACTGCAACACCGCTCGCTTGAGCCAACACCACGACGTTTCTACCCCTTCACAGCCTCCTCTTCTTTCGCACACCTCAAACACCCCTTTCCAGATCGTTCACTGCCCAAACGAAGCCATTGAACGGCAGCTGCAGCTCCTCCTGCACGAATGCTTCCCCAGCTTTCGAATGCTGCCGCAGGCGCCCCCTTTCCAGCCGGAGAACAGCTCCAAATCGGGCACAGAAACAAAGGCGCAGTCGGAGGGAGGGAAGGAGGCAAAGGACAGCCCGCTCCTGCCGCCCCCCTCTCGCCCCCTCAACACCTCCACGCCGAAGCCTGCAGCGCTTCCTCGACCAGCTGCACCTGTCCCACCTCTGCCCGCCCCTCTACAGCCAAAGGTAGCCATCACAGCAGCTGTATGGAGCAGGAGAGAAAGTGAGCTGTTTGGAGACGGAGGTGGAGGAAGCTCCGGAGCCAGAGCCCGTCACCATCCGCCTCACCGGCGTCCGCGAACCCCCCTCCAACCCAGACCCCTCTTCCGGTTCCCTTTCTACTCTTACAACTCCATCATACTGAAGAGCAATCAGCAAGGAGGAAACTAAAACTGTTCCTTTTGCTAGACGAAGCAGAAGAAGAGGAGGAGGAGGAGGCACCACCGCCTAAGAAGAAGTCCACGCCGCACAACGTTGCCTCCCAGCCTCTCTCTCACAACTCTAAACCTCAAGCCCCCAAGCGCGCCCGCAAGACCAAAGGTCCCTTCTCGTCTTTTGAAAGCCCTGGGAGTAGAGCGTGGGCAGTGCAGCGTGCGGGAAATGCGGGCTGAGTCTGGGCAAGCGAGGCGGCGGCATCCTCCTTCTGGCGGCCAAGAATCACATCCTGGAGAAGCACCTGGGCAGCAGTCGCTGGTCCTGCCCCCTCTGCCCCAAGACGGACCTCTGGCTCCAGAGCAAGGCCTTCAAGGCACACTTCCAGCGCGACCATCCCACCGCCCCCGAGGCCGCAGCCGTGGACAAGGCCTGGGCCCTGTGGGAGCGGATGTCGGAGCTCCTGAAAGACTGCTTCGGCCTGGCCATGGACGAGGAGCAGCCACCGCCGCCCATGCCTCCGCCGCCCTCCGTCACCGGTCTCCCCTTCCTCCTCACTCCTTCAAGAGAAACCCACAAGCTCTCTTTGAGGCCGCAAAGGACCCGGGCGACCACGAAAGGCCCCAAAGACGCTCCCAGCGCCCCCTCCAGTCAGCACAGGCCAACCAGCCTCCAAGCCCAACTCCTCCACCACCACCCCCGTCATCCACGTCTGCAGCAAATGCCAAACCCAGGTGAAGAAGGCTAACGACCGCGTCCTTCACGTCATGTCCTATCATCTCAACAAGGTTACTCGTACCCATTTACCGGTCCTTTGCAATCACAACGTCCGCCTGCAGACCTTTTACTCTTGCCTCAAGTGTCAGTTCAGGACGACGAATCCGAAAAAAGATGGCATAGAGGGCCACGCAACGTCGCACGGGCAAACTATTGAGGTTTTGGAAAAGGCTCTAAAATCTAAATGAATTTGATGAATAATTATACCAGGCGGTGCGGCGAAACCCGGGTGGGTTTTATGCGGATCATCGTGCAGAGTTCAAGAAAGAGATTGAACTCACTGTCAGCGCCTGCTTCAATGTCCTTGTGTCCATAAAATTCTAGCATTTGATATAATGATGATACAATTCAGCATTTTTTCTAAATCGCAACAACCGTTCAGCAAAGTCAACTGAAATTAATGCAATATTTTCTGCTACTATTTACAACTGATCATATTGCTTTGACAGAGCTATAGTTAGAAAATCAAGGATAGAATTGATGGCAATTATTGACATTCGGCCCGCATACTGAAGCGTAAGCGAAGCAGGCTACAAGTCAATGTGAAGCATTGTGGGCTTCTGCAAATCAAGCTATATGAGGTAAAATTGGGAGAGAAGCATTTGCAAAGGACACTAACAACTGGCTGTCCTGCATTGGTCAGCTTCTCCGCAGCCACGGCCGCCCTCTGCAACAGAAAAACCCATCCTCCAGTCCTCAAATCAATTCTCAAATCCTCCAACGGCTTCATCGGCTATTTCAGGGTTCTCCTTCAGCTTCTTGAGGAGCGCAGCGCCGACTCTGTTGGGCACCAGCGGAGCCCGTCCATTCCCTACTGCTCCTGTCCCATTTCCTTCCACGTCGGTCTCGGCTACGCCCTCTGAAACGCTCCCTGCAAACCAAATGCCTTCCTTCCATTTCTCCTCCTCTCCACACACACTTTCAAGAAAAGGTGGGGAAACGAACTGATGGGAAGCAAAGTGGGCAAGCAAGAGGGGAAGCAAAGTGAAGAGGGATGGGCCAAAGCCAAAGGATAGGGTAGAAGTGGAAAGCAACGTGCCCCTCATACGCTGCCCGGCGTTCTTGAAGGCCATGACGGAGTGGATTTTGGCGATGGAGGCGTCCTTCTTCTTCTTCACGCGGATGCGAAGGTGCCGTCGTCGATGGCAGTTGGTGCACATGAAGATGATTTCGAAGAACGTGATCAGAGTTCCTCCGATGTAGAACGATATCGTACCTCAAAGTTCATCGTTTGCTTCCTGGTGCGACATATGGATCAATGAAAGATGTTTTAATAAGATATACGAATTGCTTATCCATTTAGTAGCTGGGGAAATAGCGGAGAAAAAACCTCCAATGTCAGAGAGCATGGACCAGAAATCATATGAGAGACGCTGTTCCACTTTCTTCGTTTTCATTTGCGCGATATAAATTGTGGCTGACATCACATTTTCTCTGCAAAAAACTAAAGCTTATTTTCAATTTTCGAATAAAATTAAAAGTTAAATGTTAAGCACCTATGGACATGGGAAACCTGTTATAGTCCATGTTTTATGAACAAAAAGCTGATCATTTCTTGCATTTAGGATGCATCAGATTTTGTCAAGCAAGTAGATTAAAAAAGTAACCGGAAATACTGAGGCCCGACGTCTGCCTTGTCCATTTCGCGCAGAGCTAGATCGTAGATCTTCTTGGCGTTTGTTTGATAATCGGCTTGTAGAAACTTCAATATCATGCTCATTTTCAAATGGGAGCAATGTCTTCCTGTTCATATAAATAGAGGATTCTAAAAACGCAAAATGACAAACCGCGTTGTCGAGTGTGTCATTCCAAATATTCCAAAATTTCTGAGCGCAGTAGTTCAGATCGAAAAAGCTATCGTACTCGTTGGGTAAAGTCATATTCGCAACCTCAAAGATGGTTTAAGTTTTCAGTTGTTCCTCTTGTTGGAAAATTCTTTTTTAACAATGCAGAAATGGACAAAAATATAACTTTTTGATCTAACGCCACAAAATGCGAGATCAAAAAAACCTTAAAAGTAGTGTCCAGATTTTTGGCGACGGTGACCTGGACGACATTAGTGAGAATATTGCGAAGGCTGAAGGTTCGATCCTTGAACTGTGACCAAGCGTTCTGCAATTGATTCCTTCGAATGCGGAGTGGAGTGCGGTATGGATCCATGCAGAGGCACACCTGCCAGGAGGGCCAACTTTGGATGAAACTGCGGGCATGCATATCGTCTGAGCCGTATAAGTAGCCATACCAGCCGTTGTGGGTTTGAAGAACGTCTTCCTGAAAGCATGAGCATGAGGTGATTGTGAATTTTGTTGGCGAATGAGTGACGAAGTAGGGGCGAGCGACGCCCTCTTGCCATTTGGAGTAGTAGGAGAGCAGAGTGTCCAATTCTTCCAGATAGTGGATCACCTCAATCCCGGCCTAGCCTCCATTCAATACGGGAGGATACTTGCGAAGCGCACCAGGAAGCTGATGTCTCGCAGCTGCACCGCCGCCTGAAGCCCATAGGCCAACGGGTCCAGCTCAGCCTGGCAGACTGAAGCCAGGCCAGGCTCTTAGCTGAAGCATTGGAGGAAGAGGATGGAGTACGCGTCTGACAGGCCGTGTCTGGGAGGCCGCTGGGGAGCTTGGCCTGGGAGCAGTTGTTGCCAGGCTCCAGGAGACAGTCTCGGTAGGGCAGGGCGCGCTCCAGCACGGAGTAAGAGAGGAGAGGAGAAGAGGGAGTACGCGTCTGACAGGCCGTGTCTGGGAGGCCGCTGGGGAGCTTGGCCTGGGAGCAGTTGTTGCCAGGCTCCAGGAGACAGTCTCGGTAGGGCAGGGCGCGCTCCAGCACGGTGTAAGAGAGGAGAGGAGAAGAGGGAGTACGCGTCTGACAGGCCGTGTCTGGGAGGCCGCTGGGGAGCTTGGCCTGGGAGCAGTTGTTGCCAGGCTCCAGGAGACAGTCTCGGTAGGGCAGGGCGCGCTCCAGCACGGAGTAAGAGAGGAGAGGAGAAGAGGGAGTACGCGTCTGACAGGCCGTGTCTGGGAGGCCGCTGGGGAGCTTGGCCTGGGAGCAGTTGTTGCCAGGCTCCAGGAGACAGTCTCGGTAGGGCAGGGCGCGCTCCAGCACGGAGTAAGAGAGGAGAGGAGAAGAGGGAGTACGCGTCTGACAGGCCGTGTCTGGGAGGCCACTGGGGAGCTTGGCCTGGGAGCAGTTGTTGCCAGGCTCCAGGAGACAGTCTCGGTAGGGCAGGGCGCGCTCCAGCACGGAGTAAGAGAGGAGAGGAGAAGAGGGAGTACGCGTCTGACAGGCCGTGTCTGGGAGGCCGCTGGGGAGCTTGGCCTGGGAGCAGTTGTTGCCAGGCTCCAGGAGACAGTCTCGGTAGGGCAGGGCGCGCTCCAGCACGGAGTAAGAGAGGAGAGGAGAGGAGAAGAGGGAGTACGCGTCTGACAGGCCGTGTCTGGGAGGCCGCTGGGGAGCTTGGCCTGGGAGCAGTTGTTGCCAGGCTCCAGGAGACAGTCTCGGTAGGGCAGGGCGCGCTCCAGCACGGAGTAAGAGAGGAGAGGAGAAGAGGGAGTACGCGTCTGACAGGCCGTGTCTGGGAGGCCGCTGGGGAGCTTGGCCTGGGAGCAGTTGTTGCCAGGCTCCAGGAGACAGTCTCGGTAGGGCAGGGCGCGCTCCAGCACGGAGTAAGAGAGGAGAGGAGAAGAGGGAGTACGCGTCTGACAGGCCGTGTCTGGGAGGCCGCTGGGGAGCTTGGCCTGGGAGCAGTTGTTGCCAGGCTCCAGGAGACAGTCTCGGTAGGGCAGGGCGCGCTCCAGCACGGAGTAAGAGAGGAGAGGAGAAGAGGGAGTACGCGTCTGACAGGCCGTGTCTGGGAGGCCGCTGGGGAGCTTGGCCTGGGAGCAGTTGTTGCCAGGCTCCAGGAGACAGTCTCGGTAGGGCAGGGCGCGCTCCAGCACGGAGTAAGAGAGGAGAGGAGAAGAGGGAGTACGCGTCTGACAGGCCGTGTCTGGGAGGCCGCTGGGGAGCTTGGCCTGGGAGCAGTTGTTGCCAGGCTCCAGGAGACAGTCTCGGTAGGGCAGGGCGCGCTCCAGCACGGAGTAAGAGAGGAGAGGAGAAGAGGGAGTACGCGTCTGACAGGCCGTGTCTGGGAGGCCGCTGGGGAGCTTGGCCTGGGAGCAGTTGTTGCCAGGCTCCAGGAGACAGTCTCGGTAGGGCAGGGCGCGCTCCAGCACGGAGTAAGAGAGGAGAGGAGAAGAGGGAGTACGCGTCTGACAGGCCGTGTCTGGGAGGCCGCTGGGGAGCTTGGCCTGGGAGCAGTTGTTGCCAGGCTCCAGGAGACAGTCTCGGTAGGGCAGGGCGCGCTCCAGCACGGTGTAAGAGAGGAGAGGAGAAGAGGGAGTACGCGTCTGACAGGCCGTGTCTGGGAGGCCGCTGGGGAGCTTGGCCTGGGAGCAGTTGTTGCCAGGCTCCAGGAGACAGTCTCGGTAGGGCAGGGCGCGCTCCAGCACGGAGTAAGAGAGGAGAGGAGAAGAGGGAGTACGCGTCTGACAGGCCGTGTCTGGGAGGCCGCTGGGGAGCTTGGCCTGGGAGCAGTTGTTGCCAGGCTCCAGGAGACAGTCTCGGTAGGGCAGGGCGCGCTCCAGCACGGAGTAAGAGAGGAGAGGAGAAGAGGGAGTACGCGTCTGACAGGCCGTGTCTGGGAGGCCGCTGGGGAGCTTGGCCTGGGAGCAGTTGTTGCCAGGCTCCAGGAGACAGTCTCGGTAGGGCAGGGCGCGCTCCAGCATGGAGTAAGAGAGGAGAGGAGAAGAGGGAGTACGCGTCTGACAGGCCGTGTCTGGGAGGCCGCTGGGGAGCTTGGCCTGGGAGCAGTTGTTGCCAGGCTCCAGGAGACAGTCTCGGTAGGGCAGGGCGCGCTCCAGCACGGAGTAAGAGAGGAGAGGAGAAGAGGGAGTACGCGTCTGACAGGCCGTGTCTGGGAGGCCGCTGGGGAGCTTGGCCTGGGAGCAGTTGTTGCCAGGCTCCAGGAGACAGTCTCGGTAGGGCAGGGCGCGCTCCAGCACGGAGTAAGAGAGGAGAGGAGAAGAGGGAGTACGCGTCTGACAGGCCGTGTCTGGGAGGCCGCTGGGGAGCTTGGCCTGGGAGCAGTTGTTGCCAGGCTCCAGGAGACAGTCTCGGTAGGGCAGGGCGCGCTCCAGTAGCTGGCTTCCGATCTCATCCTCCCGACCCGCCGCCTCTGTACCAGTTTGCCATTTGGCCAATGAGAGCAGGGTTGGCAGGGCAAACCTTCTCGGGCGACGGATGCGTTGATGACTTGGATGAGCGGATGGATCCAGTCGCTGACGGAGCCTTTGACGATCACTTTGCCCGCCTAGAATCCGCTCGGATGAGGGGCTTGGAGTTGGTAGGGAGGAGACCTGTTTGCCGCCAATGGGAGTGGCGAAGGTCATCACGCCGTTGGCCAGTATGTAAGCGTCGTAGTTACGCTCGAACGTTGGCACTATCGGGAAGATCTGCAAATCTATTCGTTGTCGCCGTTACATTTTGAAGCTTTAGAATTAAAAGTGTCTTTGAAATAATACACCAACTTTTATTGATAAGGACAGTCTACACAGCAAAAATGTTTGGCTCGAGCTTTGTTGCCTAAAAAGGCATATAAAAAGCATAAAAAAGAAACCAGGTCCTTAATGCGGCATTCGGTCCAATTGGCCCAGCCTTGGGGATATTTGGAATCGGATCGTTGTGTGGGGTAAATTCCGTACTCAGCTCCATGTGCTATCAGCGCCATCAGCAGAGGACTTTGCGCGAATGACGCCATTGGCCACCAAGCCTGCCAACAAACCAATCTCAGCCCTCTGACAAAACATCAGCCAAAAAGGGAGGAACCTGGTAGAAAACCATATCCCGAAATTCGCCCTTTTGAGGCAACTCATGGAGGCCTTTGGCGAAGCGGACAACATCCGACTGGATTGCCTTTTGAGCCTGCGCTAATCGTGCCTGCATACAGCATATACATTTCTTCACCATTCACAGAACTTCAAGCAGAAATGTGATGACAAAAATCTTCCACATAATTATTCGTTTCCATGCTTTTTAAAAATACTCTAGTAATCGCAATAATTTATCTAGTAGGTAATATAAAAGGAGGTATTTTTCAAAAGTCACCTTGGTTTGGTTGCGCCAGGCCTGGCCATAATAATCAATGTAGGGAAGCAAGTTGCGTTTGATCTCCTCGATGCTCATGTTGCGATTGCGGGCAGTATGAAACGTATCATGGTCCTCAGTCAAGTACGGTTTGTCCCATTTTTCCACTTGCGCGCTAAAATTCACGAAAAGTAACTAGGAGCATTTTTAACTTCCGTAGCTACAAATGATCATTTTCCTCAAGAAGGATTATTGTAAATGTGTTGCATCAAATTTTCTGACTATGTCAAATTTTTGGATATTTCACACAAAAGGGTCGTAGTTTTAGTAAGCATATGGTTTGCAATGCCCGTGAACAACTTTGGTGGTTTACTTTAATGTTGGATAATTCCAATTGAGATATTTGTACGTTGGAGAATGAGTGGAAGCCGCGGCCTCATTACCTTGATTTTTCAGCATCATTCGTGGAATAGGAAATGGATGATTCAAAGAGCGGTTCTTTGCACTCCACTTTGCATGCCTGCCATGATTCTTTTGACTCAAAGCTAATAAGGTCAGTGAAAACAACCTTAGAATTCCAAACGTTGGAGATATTTTGGCGCAACTTCGCTACGCAGTCCAACTGCTGCGCCACTGAACAATCTGCTTCACCAATGTCTGCAATTTTGGGAATATTATGCATTTCCAAGAAACTAACTGGCATAAAAAAAACTAAAAAAGAGTTAATTTTGATAGCAATTTGTCAATTTATCAATAAAAGCTTGATTCCGATGCAGCTAAAATTTGATCTTATGGTAAAACTCAAAAATTCTAAACGCTCTATTATTTTGGCCAACAAATCCATACATAGTATTGGAAAAAAATGCTAAATGGCAGCTGGGCAATATGCTTTGAAACGAACTGCTGAGTTCCATGCCAATTGGTTTAAATTCCCGCAATTTTACTAACATGAAAAATTGGCTGATGGGCGTTTCCCCCCCCCCCCCCCTCAAGAGTTAGCCCCCCCCCCCAAAGGTTCTTCCCCCCCAAAGGTTCTAACCCCCAAAGAGTTCTTTCCCCCAATTTTTTTGTATTGTCTTAAAATGCTCATCTATACATAAGTCGAAATTTACACTCAAGGCATTTTTGACTGCGGAGCGGCCCAAAGGGCCGCTCCGCGGTCTATAGAGGTTACTCAACTTTTGTCCTCATATATATGTATATATGTATATATATATTTCTGGAAATGCTGGTCCTCACCGAATTCTCAACGGATTGGGACAAACTTTTTTTTTCCTGAAAGGTAATGCAATTTTAGGAAGATCTGGAGGGGTGGAACCAGTTTCCGAGCATTTGAAACATTACTTATTTGGGTAGAAAGGCTTGAAAATTGCAATATACAGTTTTTGCGCTGTATCTCCTGTAATCTTGAGAATTGCACAGAAGACTTGAGTTTTTTTGTTCACAAGTCATATATAGCGATTTCAAATCTGTGCTTACTTTTGAAAATGGTTGAGAAACCACAGACTTACCCTTTTGAGTGACAAACTTTCACGCATGGCAATGACATCAATAATCAGTAACAGCTGAACGGCTCAGAATTGCACAGAGGACTTGAGTTTTTTTGTTCACAAGTCATATATAGCGATTCCAAATCTGTGCTTACTTTCGAAAATGGTTGAGAAACCACAGACTTACCCTCTTGAGTGACAAACTTTCACGCGTGGCAATGGCATCAATAATCAGTAACACCTGAACGGCTCAGAATTGAACAGAAGACTTGAGTTTTTTTGTTCACAAGTCATATATAGCGATTCCAAATCTGTGCTTACTTTTGAAAATGGGTGAGAAACCATAGACTTGCCCTTTGGAGTGGCGAAATTTCATGCATTCATATTGTAAGCTGGAAGGTGGTGTGCTCCGCGGTCACTTATTGCGCTTTGCGCCATATACTTGTTACATAAACAACTAAATACCTACTTTTTTGAAACATAGTTAGTCTATACCGAGTTCGTCATGCTACTAGTTAGTCTATACCGCTATATAGGGTGTAGCTGCTTGAAGAACTAAAATGCTCGTCCTCAACATAGTTAGTCCTTAGACATAGTAGGTCCTTACCGAGTTCATTAATATTTTAAAGTGCTCAACTTGGTAAGGACTAACTATGTCTAAGGACTAACTATGTTGAGGACGAGCCTTTTAGTTCTTCAAGCAGCTACGCCCTATATAGCGGTATAGACTAACTAGTAGCATGACGAACTCGGTATAGACCAATGATGAGCAAAAATTTTTCTGAGGCCATCGTTAAATATACCGGCTGACTCCAAGAACCCCTTACACCCCCCCAAGGCATATATATTGAAAATTTTTTTATTGCCTTAACATACTTCTCTTTACATATCTCGAAGTTTAAACTCAAGGAATTTTTTTCTAAACAACTAAATTGGGCTGGCGCGAACGGAGCTTTAGCGCAGTGTCAGCGCCCAGCCCCTCTTTTCGACCCAGGTGTACGTTTTGAGGGTTATTGCTAGATCTTTATTTTGATAAGGCTCTTGCTCCTCACAGGAAGCTTCATTTGCTCTAATTCTTTTTTCATTGGAAAGAGCATCCTCTAATTGACCAAAACTCGCGAGAGTTTGCCAGAAAGTTGCAGCAATCATTAGCAAATCACTCAAAACCATTTGTCCGAACTCCTTCTTCTTCTTCTTCTCCTTCTTCTCCTTCTTCTCCGCATCTATTCAATGGACGATAGTAGGTATTCATTTCTTCCCCCTCCCCCCCTCCCCGGGTCCCTGTGCCTGATCTATTGTTTTTATTCATAAATCTTCAAGTGAACTTAGTAGCCATGTGCACCAGTGGTGTAGTGGTGTAAGCGATTGGTCAGTTAAATGAAGCTAGTGGGTTCGAATCCTACTTAGGCAATCTTTTTCATTTTTGTGTATTTAAAGTTAAGAAAACAACTGGTACCATCGGCAGGCCAAAAGTAAAGCCCTTTCTCCAAAAGTAAAGCCCTTTTCAAAAATCGATTGTTCTGAGTATAAGTCAAGAAAATTTCTCAAAAATATGCTAGTTTGCCAATAAATTTGCATTATATTTTTCATTTTCGAATCTTTTCTTTACATTTTTTTAAATAAGCATTTTTTATTTACTATTTTTTTATTTATCCCATAAAATCTTAAGCAAATATATAACCAACAATATAAAATTTTCTACTATATTAAAAGTGGAAGAAATATCTGGTACCATCGGCAGGCCAAATGTGGGTCTCTTTTCTCCAAAATTTGCAATTGCCTCGAGTAAAAAAGTAAGGAAATACAATTTTACTAATGGAATCTGCTGCGTCATGTGCATTTTGTTTTTGGGCGCGCATGGAAAGAGACACTGAACTGCGCGCCAAAAACAAAATGCAACTGTCCAAGCAGCAGATTCCATTAGTAAAATTGTATTTCCTTAACTTTTTACTCGAGGCAATTGCAAATTTTGGAGAAAAGAGACCCACATTTGGCCTGCCGATGGTACCAGATATACCTACTTTGTTGAAACATAGTTAGTCTATACCGTGTTCGTCATGCTACTAGTTAGTCTATATCGCTATATAGGGCGTAGCCAACACAGTTTTTAGTTTTTGTGTTGGCTACGCCCTATATAGCGGTATAGACTAACTAGTAGCATGACGAACATGGTATTGGGCTGGCGCGAGGGAGCATAGCGACCGTCAGCGCCCAGCCCCTCTTTTCGACCCAGGGGTATGTTTTGAGGGTTATTGCTAGATCTTAAATTTGATAAGGCTGCTGCTCGTCACAGAAAGCTCCAATCGCTCTAATTTTTTCACCATTGGAAAGAGCAACATCAAATTGACTATAGTTTATTTTTTGAGTTTTGCACAAAACGTTTTATTTTAGGGTGAAAAAAACAAAAAACCATATGTCCGAACTCCTTCTTCTTCTTCTTCTCCTTCTCCTTCTCCGCATCTATTCAATGGACGATAGTAGGTATTCATTTCTTCCCCCACCACCCTTCCCCGGGTCCCTGGGCCTCATGTCTTTAGCTCTTCAATTAATCTATGAAGTCATGTGAACCAATGGTGTAGTGGTGTAAGCGATTGGACAGATGAGAAAATTTGGAAGGTTCGATTCCTTGTCAGGCATTTGTTTTTATTTTTGTGTATTAAAATTGGGAAAACAACTGGTACCATCGCCAGGCCAAAATTAAAACTATTTTTTTCCCAAAAATCGATTGGCCTAAGTATAAGTCAAGAATATTTCTCAAAAAATAAGCTCCCAATAAGATTGCAATTTATTTTTCAATTTTAAATATTTTTTTCGTGTATTTTTTGAACAAGTTTTTTAATTTATTATTCTTTCTGTATCGAATGAAATATAAATTAAATATATAACTAACAATAAAAAATTAGTATTTATACATTTTATACTATATTAAAAGTGGAAGAAATATCTGGTACCATCGGCAGGCCAAATGTGGGAATCTTTTCTCCAAATTTTTTAATTGCCTCGAGCAAAAAGTCAAGGAAATACATCTACTACTAGTGGAATCTGCTGCGTCATCTGCATTTTGTTTTTGGGCGCGCATGGAAAGAGACACTGAACTGCGCGCCAAAAACAAAATGCAACTGTCCAAGCAGCAGATTCCACTAGTAGTAGATGTATTTCCTTGACTTTTTGCTCGAGGCAATTAAAACATTTGGAGAAAAGAGTCCCACATTTGGCCTGCCGATGGTACCAGATATAGACTAACTAGGTGTAGACTAACTAAAAAAGTAGGTATTTAGTTGTTTAGAAAAAAAATCCTTGAGTTTAAATTTTGAGATATGTACAGAGAAGCATTCTAAGCTAGTAAAATTTTTTTCAATATTGGGCTGGCGCGAGGGAGTGTAGCGACCGTCAGCGCCCAGCCCCTCTTTTCGACCTAGGTGTACGTTTTCGGGGTTATTGCTAGATCTTAAAATTGATAAGGCTCTAGCTCGTCACAGAGAGCTTCAATCTTTCTAATTCTTTTTGCATTCGAAAGAGCATCATCAAATTGACCAAAACTCGCGAGAAATCGCTGAAAAGTTGCAGAATTGTAGTAAATTTTGTAAAAAACCATTTGTCCGAACTCCTACTCCTCCTCCTTCTTCTTCTTCTCCGCATCTATTCAATGGACGATAGTAGGTATTCATATCTTCCCCCACTCACCCCCCCGGGTCCTTGGGCCTGATGGATTGACTATTATTCATAAGTCTTCAGTTAAGCAGCTGTGCATATTCATCCGTGGTGTAGTGGTCTAAGCGATTAATCATCTGGGTGAAGCTGGGAGGTTCGAATCCTTCTTAGGCTATCATTTTTATTTTGGAAACTTTAAGTTGAAAAAACAACTGGTACCATCGGCAGGTCAAAATTAGAGCTCTTTTCTCCCAAAAATCGATTGCCCAAAGCATAAATCATGAAAATTTCACAAAAATTTGTTAGTTTGCCAATAAATTTGAATTGTATTTTTGATTTTCGAATCTTTTCTTTTTGTTATATTTTTTAAATAAAGAGTTTATTTTTATTTATTTATTTTCCATATATTTAAAAAAATAAATTTTTATTTATACATTTTATGCTATATTAAAAGTGGAAGAAATAACTGGTACCATCGGCAAGCCAAATGTGGGTCTCTTTTCTCCAAATTTTGTAGTTGCCTCGAGCAAAAAGTCAAGGAAATACATCTACTACTTGTGGAATCTGCTGCGTCATCTGCATTTTGTTTTTGGGCGCGCATGGAAAGAGACACTGAACTGCGCGCCAAAAACAAAATGCAACTGTCCTAGCAGCAGATTCCACAAGTAGTAGATGTATTTCCTTGACTTTTTGCTCGAGGCAACTACAAAATTTGGAGAAAAGAGACCCACATTTGGCTTGCCGATGGTACCAGTTATATACCCTTTGGGGGGGGTGTAAATCTTGGATAGTGGGTGTAATTCTTGGGGGAGGGGTGTAATTCATGGGGGGGGGGGTGTAACCCCATTGGAGGGGGGGTGTAAGTCTTGGGGGGGTCCTTGGAGTCAGCCAATATACCGACAAAAAAAAATTGACAAAAATTCTATCGACAAAAATACCGTTAATCAACAAATATATCGACAAAAACAAAAATTTCCCATTTTTTAATGTTTCTTTCATTTTTTGCTTTATTTTGCTGTTTTTATGTTTGTTTGTGACATGGCTAATGTTGACAATGTGAAGGGTGCCTGGTGGGGAGTCCCAAGGGCTTGTGTAGGCCTGTGGGGAGTCCCAAGGCCTTGTGTATGCCTGGTGGGGAGTCCCAAGGCATTGTGGTGGCCTCGTGGCGAGTCCCGAGGCCCTGTGGAGGTATGGTGGGGGCTCCCAAGACCTTGTCGAGGACTGGTGGGGAGTCCCAAGGCCTTGTAGAGGCATGGTGGGGAGTCCCAAGGCCTTGTAGAGTCCTGATGGGGGATCCCAAGGCCTTGTCGAGGTCTGGTAGGACCTCCTAAAGCCTTGTGGAAGCCTGGTGGGGACCCCCAAGGCCTTATAGAGGTCTGGTGGGACCTCATACGGCCATGTCGAGTCCTGGTTAGACCTCCCACGACCATGGCGAGGCCTGGTGGGGACTCCCAAGGCCTTGTCGAGGTCTGGTGAGACCTCCCACGGCCATGGCGCGGTCAGGCGGGACTTCCCACGGCCATGTCGAGGTCAAGTGGGACCTCCCACGGCCATGTCGAGGTCAAGTGGGACCTCCCACGGCCATGGCGAGGCCTGGTGGGATCTCTCAAAGCCTTTTGGAGGCCTGGTGGGGCAGGAATATCCCACCCCCCTAGAGGGGGGGTCAGCGCCAGGCGCCCACCCCCCCCCCCCCTACAGAGGGGCTCAGCGCCTGGCGCCCACCCCCGCTACAGGGGGCTCAGTGCCAGGTAGCCAATTATGGTTGCTATGGCAACTGTGTGGTGTTCTAGTTTGCCTCGCATTCTTCATCGACTGCCTCCTTGGCCACAACCCTGAAGGATGACTCTACCCTAGCCAAGCCCAAGTCCAGGCAAAAGTCAATGAGTGATAGGTGGTCTCATTGGATGACCTGGAGCAGCCTTTGAATGCAGGGTCCAGCTGGCGAGTGGTGGAAGTCTGCTGCGGACGTCTCCGGCCTCAGTCAGAGCTGATGCTGCAGTGTGACGCCTGCAACCAGTGGAATCATGCCTCTCGCCAGTCCACCAATCCCTCTCAGACGAATATTCATATTGCGGCTACTTCTTCTGCTCCTTATTTCTGCTCTCTATGTTTGTGTTTGTGTTTGTGTTTATCCAACCAAAGTGAATTGGGGAAAGTCAGTAGGGAATCACTGCCTACTGAGAACAAAGAACATGATGAACATGGAGAACGTGAAAGTCAGGGAGGCGGAGGCGTCCGCAGAGCACGCACAGCGGCTTCAAAGGCCCCCAGGGGACTGAGGATTGCCAGCTCAGAAAGTCGACAGTGATTGTTATGTCTTATCCTGATTCATGATCTATACATCTCTTACATGTGCCTGATGCTGACAAATTCTTCTGCATTGCTGCAATGGTAGATTGCAAAACCATCTACACTATCATCCTAGCAGAAAAATTCAAACTAGAACACCACACAGGCTACCTGGCACTGAGCCCCCCTGTAGGGGGGGGGGGGGTGGGCGCCAGGCGTTGAGCCCCCCTCTAGGGGGGTGGGACATGCCTCTGGTGGGGAGTCCCAAGGCCTTGTGGAGGCCTGGTAGGGAGTCCCAAGGACCTGTAGATGCCTGGTGGGGACTCCCAAGGCCTTGTCAAGGTCTGGTAGGATCTCCCAAGGCCATGTCAAGGACTTGTGGGACCTCCCGTGGCTATGTCGATATCTGGTAGGGCCTTGAGAGTCCCCACCAGGCCTCCACAGGGCCTTGGGAGTCCCCACCAGGCCTCGCCATGGCCGCGGGAGGTCCAACCAGGACTCGACAAGGCCTTGGGAGTCCCCATCAGGCCTCCATAGGGCCTTGGGACTCCCCACCAGGCCTCGCCATGGTCGTGGGAGGTCTAACCAGGACTCGACATGGCCGTGTAAGGTCCCACCAGACTTCTATAAGGCCTTGGGGGTCCCCACCAGGCTTCCACAAGGCTTTAGAAGGTCCTACCAGACCTCGACAAGGCCTTGGGAGCCCCCATCAGGACTCTACAAGGCCTTGGGACTCCCCACCATGACTCCACAAGGCCTTGGGACTCCCCACCAGTCCTCGACAAGGTCTTGGGAGTCCCCACCATGCCTCCACAGGGCCTCGAGACTCGCCACAAGGCCTCCACAATGCCTTGGGACTCCCCACCAGGGCCCCATAAGCATTTTCACACGTTTCCTAACCTTCAGAAACGGGCAGGTGACACATACAACGAGAAAATTTGCTTCAGAAAGCTTAAAAAACAAAGAAAATGCCTATATTTTCCCCTCCAGTACTTTGCCGGACAATACACTTTGCCGGACTATTTGTTTTTTCAATTTTTCTGAAGTTCTTGTGTTGGCTTCGCCCTACTCCTGGTACTATTGTCAGTCCTTGGTACTCCACGACTGGAGGGCGTAGCCGTAGTAGCTCCCTATCGGTCGCTACGAAAACTATGGGTCAAAAACAAGTATATGGCGCAAAGCGCAATAGGTGACCGCGGAGCGCATCCTTCATATGATACTTTGTAACTCAAAAATCAAGTCTGTGGTTTCTCAACCAATTTCAAAAGTAAGCACAGATTTAGAATCGACATATAAGACTAGTGAACAAAAAAATCAACTCTTCTGTGCAATTCTCAAGACTTCAGGTACTACAGTGCAAAAACCGCATATTGCAATTTTCCAACTTTCTACCCAGAAAAGTAATGTTTTAAATGCTTTGGGACCAGTTCCACCCCTCCAGGTATTCTTAAAATTTAATTACCTTTAAGCAAAAAAAAGTTTGTCCAAATCCATTGAGAATTCGCCATTTCTCAACATACCCCATTTTCCAACCTTTCTACCCAAAAAAGTAATGTTTCAAATGCTCAAATTCCGGGTTTACCCATCCAGATCTTTCTAAAATGTTATTACCTTTCAGCAAAAAAAAAGTTTGTCCAAATCCGTTGAGAATTCGCCATTTCTCAACATACCCCATTTTCCAACCTTTCTACCCAAAAAAGTAATGTTTCAAATGCTCAAATTCCGGGTCTACCCCTCCAGATCTTCCTAAAATAGCATTACCTTTCAGGAAAAAAAAAGTTTGTCCAAATCCGTTGAGAATTCGCCCGTTCCCAGCATTTCCAGATCCGGACATATATATATATATATATATATATATATATATATATATATATATATATATATATATATATATATATATGAGGACAAAAATTCAGTAACCTCTATAGACCGCGGAGCGGCCCTTCGGGCCGCTCCGCGGTCAACAAAATGTCCGGCAATGTGAAAAGTCCGGCAAAGAACTGACACCATATTTTCCTTTAAAATTCAATCAGAATCGTCAATTTCTGGAAGGCCCATCGACAAACTACAAAACGAGGGGAGAAACTCTTGGGGGGGACTAACTCTTGGGGGGGGGAGCGTCCATCAGCCCAAAAATTTTCATTTTATAATTTATTTTTCTAAATTCAAACTGCCTAGTTTCAAAAATTATAAAGATGTGTTCCAAAGATAGTATTAAGTCATCCTCGGCCTTAATTGAAGATGTAAATCGCAGTAGAATAAAAGAAACTCACTCATATCAGCGAAGGGAGTGCATCCGCATTTGTCCTTAGCGGTTTTGAGAAAGTTCTGCTGCATGCAGGCTGAACGGGAGTAGTCTTTGCTTATTTCCAACTTTTCCTCAGTACAAACGGAGTCGTGATATTCATTCTGAAATTTTTTTCGTCTACATTTAGCGGGAAAATACTTCAAGTTACTTCTGTTCAATCATATTTAATTGATCAAATTAAACTAAACATTTCTTATAAGCAACTATGGAATGAAAACGGAAGTACTTCGACGTAGAGAAGTGGCAGATGAACATTGTAGCCAGGATTGATCTCTATGGGGTCTTTCACGATCGGAGGGCGATTTGCTGGGACTAGCGATATCTTTAATCCACACGCAATGAAATCCAACCATTGCCAACTGTTCATCCATATTCTTTCTTTGAAGAACCCGGGACGAACCACTAATTTAGGTGAGCAAATTTGGAGAAAAATAGAGCAAGTGAACCATCATGCCGGAATCAAGGTTGAAGCTTTCGTCGAAGGAGGCGGCATTGAACTCAATGTTGAGGGCGTAGTCGATGCCAGCGCGGGAGACGTTGAGGAGAGTGTTGTTGAGGTAAAAGCAGCGCCCGAAGATCGTGTTCACCACCGTCCAGTTCCGACTGCACAGCTGTGCCCCCTGCCCCTCCCCGAAGTGACAGCTCAATCCGCCATCGGGACTTAGTTTGAGCAAAGCAGGGGAGGGTAAGGAACTTGACGATGAACTCGTTGGGCTCCGGGGCGACGTCGTTGATGAAGTCGGTGAAGCTGTCGCGCTGCTTCACGGCGGCCATGAGACTGTGCTTGGGTAGGCGCGGCCAGGCGGACTCCTCCAGCTCAGACAAGCGAAACAGCGAGGAGCAGTTGGCCTCAGGGCGCGTGATGTTCCCTTTCTCCCTGCACTCTTTGGCTGAGTGAATGAAAGGAGGCTGGGAGAGTGCGAAGGAAGGAAGGATGTGTGTGTGTGTCACAGGGCAGCCTGAAGTTTGACGAGGCCATCGCGAGCGTTGCGGAGGAGGAAGAAGGCGCCGGGGAGGAAGAAGCTGGCATTGTAGCCGAAGCTGCGAGCTAATCGCTCCGCATTCACGATCCCTTCCAGCAGCTTGGAAACAGGACTTCTGAGTCGCCTGTGAGAAAGCAGAAGGGAACCATGGGCGTCGCTGTGCTCACATTGCAAGAAGGAGCTGAGAGGTTTTCTTCCAGCCTCGTTAAAGTTGCATTCATCTGCAGCCGAAAAACTTTGACCATTCGCATTAGTGTTCCCTTTAGTGAGCGTCACAAGCCAACTGCACCCATCTCATGCGTCTCGGAATAATTACAGCTGATTATTGCTAAATCTGCTAGTACAGGGAGTAGGATTAGAATGATCAATGCAACTTTAGAGACATACTTTAGAGACACTTTAGAGACAAACTACTTTTAGGGATCCATTCCAGGATGAAAAGAATGTGTACGGGAAGCAAGAAGAAACTAAGAAGAAGAAGAAACCTCGTTTGCTAAAGGAGGCCAGGTCTGAGCCATTTTCTCAGCTGCCTGAGCGGGCGTGAGCAAAGCTGGGCCTTCCAACACAATCTTTCGCCCCGCCTCCGCCAATGCATCCTTATCCACTCTCCCCACAGTGGCCACTCCCTCGCAATGCCCCGTCTCGTTTCCTTCCTTCCTGCAAAGACCAGCATCCTGTATGAATGAAGAGGATAGACTGGGGAACTGTCGAAGAGCTGCAGTAAGATCGGCGGCGAGGGCCTGCAGACGAGGCAAGGCTCGCTGCTCCAGCTCCTCCAGGATGGGCTGGGCGTAGCCTTCCGACTGGACAGCTCGCCACTCCAGAGACTCCAGCACGCAGCCCAGCAGCTGGCAGTTCACCTCCGGCCGCTGCAGCGACGCCTCCAGAGCCTCCACGCTTTTCTTCACCTACAACATCGCTCCTTCTCTTCTTCTTTTCTAGCTTTCACTAATCAGATGGAGAGCTTTCACAAGATGATTTTTTACTTCTTGTGAAAATTCGTCCAGAGTGCAGTCAGGATGCTGTTGGAGCTTTTGCAGCTTGGCGAGGCTGGTGTTGAGTTCATTTACCGGCTGCATTACTTTGTCCACTTTTTTCTGCAGTGAATTGAGAACTGTGAAATAGTGAAGAAAATTGTAAAAATCAAACCTGAGCGATGATTTTGAGATCTCTTGTAGGACCGCTGAGTGCAATGCCAATCAGATCAACTACGCCCTTCTCCTGTATTTTGGAAAGCCTGGAATAGAGAAAATGTAGAAAATGTAAATGTGGATAAAGACAAGGACACTAACCGGAACTGATTGTGGGGACATGCAAGGACGGAGGGCATGTTGAGCTGGTCGGGGTATTCGTATTCGATGTCAATAGACAACGGGTTTTCCTATTGGAAACTTATCTCATAATTTTAAAATCGTCATTCAATGTGGTCACGCTGAAAGTGGTGATGAGGTCCACGAGCTGGTAGATCATCATGCCCAAGAAAATGCACATGCAAAGAATCCAAACCAATCTGAAAATAGCGTTTGACATGAATTCTCTTTGCCTTGGTAAAACTTTAAGCGGGAGCTCAAATTTACCTGAACCAATTGGGAAAGGAGGAGTGGAAGAATTTGACGCCAGACAAATCGCCTTCTTCGCAGAAATTGTCCAGCTTCGTCCGTATCGTCTTTTTTTCTGAACAATTAGTTCTGTACATTAAGTTAGTGGATTTTTTCATCCAAGTAGCTACCTCGTGGTGTCTTAGCAAAGGGTACTTCAAAATCAAATATCCATAAACTAATGTGAGGCTTTAAATTTCTATACATTACGATAAATTTCAGATACCACACAGTGAGACCCAAAAGGAACATTCCAATTCAATATAAAAACTTGACTTTTTCATGTCTTTGCAAAAAAACCTTAATCGCTATTATTAACTCAATTATTTCCGGTTATCCCGCATCAAATTGATCAAATATGGAAACGGGTTACCTTTCTCTTCCTCTGGCTCTTCCTTTTTGCTGGGCTCCTCGATCTTCACTTTCTTGTCAAGTTTATTTGGCTCTTCTTGGGTGGCAGCCTTGAGACGGCTCCATCCTTTTCCTCCCCCACCTCCCGCTGGAGCTCCTAGTTTAGTAAGCCCTCATTTTCACTCTTCCACGTAAGCAAGCACATATGACTTCCTCATTTTCTCACGTAGCAAACAAATGCAACCATTATCGTTTGGGTGCACTGCATAGCGCAGCATGATGGAAGCAGCAGTGCCAAGTTGGCGGTGCGCAAAATAGGGCAGTGATGAATGGTGAACGTGCCTGGTTTGTGGAGACCGTTGGTGGCCTTGTCGGCCATATTGCGGCTGCCTGGATCCCGGAAGAGGCTGCAAAAAAGGCCGCGCCGTCACTCTCAGGTGACTTCCCAGACTCCCCTCCCTTCAAACTCCCCTCTTTCTGTCTACCACAGAGAGGCGAATCGCTCGACTACTATATATTGACAGTTGGTGTTGGCTGAGAGTTGGCGGAAAGGATGGAGAGGCCTGCTCTGCCTGTCAGCGGTGCATTAATTTCACTTCTCTCCTGCGCGCAAGACTAGGCAGGGTGGGCAGGTGGGGTGGGGGGGAGGCAAATGAAGACGTTCGATGGGGGAGGGAGAGGGGTGGCAGTGGCAGTACGGGTTTGGGCGTGCGGTGGGCCTAAGTGGCAAGCGAAGCAGTCAGGGCCATCCTAGCCAACATCCTCCCAGCAACTGAGCCATGCATTGTTTGCAAGTGCTTTTTGCGTAGGCGTCCTGGACTCTTCAAAAAGAGTTGCGGGTTCTTTGGTGAAGCTAATTTGGCAAAGTTCACGGAGCCTGTCCAAGACCAGTTGCTGGATTTTACGTTTAGTTTACGTCACGGGCAAAAAGAATAATTATTGGACATTTTATGGGAGTAGACAAAACGATCTTATTTTTCTGATCTGAGGGATTTCATATATGTAGTAGCCAACTTAGGTTGTGATGACAAATCCATGGCGTAAAAGAAGTTAACGATTGGAAGGTAGTAGGTAGATAGTTGCATTTTCTACAATTTAGTATTTTCTTAATTTACGGAGTACTTTTATCTTTCCAATAGCGAGCCATTAAACATACATCATACTTCATACACCTCTATGTTTCTAAGAAACCATTCAAAGTAAATGCTAGCAATAAATCTCTGAACTTAAAGGTACAATTTCGACAAAAAATCTTATTAAGTTTTATCTGTCTGGTGTATTTGATTGATGCTCAATTATTGATCGAGCATCTACAGAGCTGCCATTTGGCAGAGTTTTTGTGCCGGTTAGGCAGTTAACCAGTTGATTACAGGACATATTCGTCTTTAAAAAGCCCACTCATCGGTGAGCCAATACTGGCAGAAACGGCAAAATGTTTAAATTCGCTCTTACTATGTTTCTGGCACGCTTTATTCTTGCATTCTTGCATCAATACAAAGCTCGTTTCTACCCAATATGGTTTGCTCTAGTGTAAAACCAAGAAAATTTCCCTACTACTAGTGGAATCTCCTTGTTTGCATGTTGTTTCAAGACTCTCTTCATTGGACAAGCTAACACACAAACGAATATTTGGCTTCCTACCAACATCAAGTTATATTCTGCGATGTATCTTGCAGGCGGGAAAAGCAGAGCCTCAAATATTTGTCAGCTATTCGCTTGGCCCCAAATTTGCCTCCTTTGTGCTGGAGAAGGAAATGCAAAAAGCGGGCTGCAAATCAGTGCGTTGTGGACAGGGCGTGAGGCTGGGCCTTCTTCCTCGCTTTCTCCGCTTGGCACGAGGAGGCTAAGGAAGGCTGACGGAAGAGCCTTGGGGAATGGCCTTTCTCAGAGATAGTCGGAGGGAGGCGGCATCTGTCTGCCCGGCCCCTTCCCAGATCACTTTTTCATCCGCCTCTC
The DNA here is from genome assembly GCA_030248095.1 of Ptycholaimellus sp. GST1_10. Taxonomy (NCBI): domain Eukaryota; kingdom Metazoa; phylum Nematoda; class Chromadorea; order Chromadorida; family Chromadoridae; genus Ptycholaimellus; species Ptycholaimellus sp. GST1_10. Next base: position 29,509 of record JASANA010000292.1, read on the forward strand.
TCTCCCTGCGTGCCCCACCCCGCTTCCATCTCACCCCACAACGCCTCCACAGCTATCCCACTCTCCACCAGCTGCCCAACTCTCCATTTCAGGCGAAAGAAGTGAGTGGGAATGGTGTCGCGAATTCTGGCCCGCCACGGGACGCCCTTTTCACGAAGCTCCGTTAGCCTCCACCTCCTTCACCCCATCGCCTTTTTGAATGCGACGCTTTTATGACCTTTGATCGCTATTTCAAAATCGGAGGATCATTTCCGCATTTGAATAGCTTTCTGGAAAGGCGAGCAAAAAGGTGCGGTTGGGCAAAAGGCAACAGCAGTGACGCTAGGTGATCAATCAGGGCCCTGGGCCTGCAGCCTGATTGAGTGTGGAAGAACGCCTCCAGAGATCAGCTTTCAAGATTCATCCCCGTCTTTTGCACCCTGGCCAAATGAAGGCAGGGCAGGGAATTGAGTTGGGGGCGGTGGTGAGGGGGCAGGGCAGGCGAGGCCAGTAGGATTCCTTAGCCCAGTAGGACAATTGCATTTCCCCCTCAGCCGGCCAGCTTTTGTTCTCCTTGGCTCCAGTCCTCCAGCCTGACGCATTCTGACGCAGCCAAGACACACCAGCCAAGACACACCCAGCATGGCCTGTGCTGGCGCAGTGGTCGAATTGGCCTGGGTCACTTTTCTCATTCTTCTGCGCCTCATGCGTTCAAAATAGAGGGGAATTATATTCTCATTTATATTGCCCATGAGCCAAACGATAGAATCCAAAATGACTAAAAACTAAATTGCATTGGAGGAAGGGGTGGAGTGCGAAGCGTTGGAGATTCTGAGCAGCCCGAAGAAGAGCACAGAACAGCGTTTGGCTAGAAGCTCGGAGCAGGAAGGGACTCCTTGCATTGCTGTCAAGTCACAGGTCCTTTCTCTTCTCCTCCTCATCTGGGCCACTAAAAAAGGGCATTGTGAGGTGAGCATGGTGGCAGTCTGCGCCCCGCCCACTCACCGTCAGTCCCTCCCGGCTGAAACGGCCAGCCAAGAGCCCTGCTCCTCTGGCAAGACCTCCAAGGCTTGTGTCCACATTTGGCAGGAAAACTGGAGCTCAACTGGCTTATCTTTAGGATGAGAGTAAAGAAGAGAAAGTGGCTCGGAAAGGCTCCTCCAGCAAACCACCCAAAACAAAAGCCCCGTATGCTCCTTGGCTCTGGGGAAAAAGGCAAGAAGGAGGGTTTTTCATTTGTAGGCCATTGACTCGCCGCCGCAGTTCGCTGGACAAGATCAAAGATTTCTTTTTACAACACAAAAAGTGATTGCAATTGCCAAATATGTTTAGCCTAAAGCTTTGGTGTCAGCATGGTCTTCGTCTATTACATGCTTTTTTCGTGTTCCGGATTTAGTGCACTGGCATTAAATAAAAGCGCATTTTAAAAACGAGTTAATAAGAAAACTTTGCCGTATAACAGAAGACCTTTAGACCCCAAAACTGGATAACTATACATCAAGGTATGCAATTTGAACTGGCGCCGATGATGCAGTAACTTGAACATCTTAACCAGCCATTCATCCAGCACACCCACAGCGAGACACGGGGGGCGCTTTTGAAACGCAGGGCATACGAATCTTTCTATTCTGTGAAACCATTAGAATTTGGACAACATCGTTTTGAGGAGGAATGCATGGAGTTCGAAAGGACACGGGTCTGAGCCCTGAGGAGACTGCCGAGCTCAAGGCCAAGAAACAGCGCAAGCTTCTACTCTTCAAACAAGGCCGAGACATTGTCCTGCAGAAACATGCACAAGGTTGTCTTCCGTTTCTCATTTATATTTTACATTGCATAAGTCTAAAATGCTGAAGAGAAGTGTGGTGCAAAGAGGAGTAGTTGCAGAAATCTACGACGAAGAGGGGCTGACGGTTTCGGAGGGTCTGCTGCGTGGACAGCCGGATGTGGGGACCTTCTGGAACTACCGTCGCCTCGCTCTCCAGGCCCTGGAGGCCTCTGAGGCCCCAGAGGCCACAGCCAGACGACAGGAGGACGAACTTCGCCTCACCTTCGACTGCCTCGGCAAGAATCCCAAGAGCTACGGCGCATGGCATCAGAGGGTCTCTCTTCTCCACCCTTCATGATTTCCATCAACTATGGCACAAATGAAGGGCTGGATACTGGCTCGTCGGAAGGAGGCAGACTGGGGAGGAGAGCTGAAGCTGATCGGGAAGGCGCTGGAGATGGACGAGCGGAACTTCCACTGCTGGGATCATCGACGCCTCGTCTGTCGTCTAGCCGGCGTCAGTCCTGACCAAGAGCTCCAATTCTCCCATCACAAGGTTCTCCATTTACTGCCTCTTATTGCTTTATCTTTGTCCATTCTTCTTCAAAAGGGGACAATGATTGGGTGTATACACAATAGGTGGCGACAAACTTTAGCAACTACTCGGCTTGGCACTATCGATCCTCCATCCTGCCCCTTCTCCGACCGCCTCCACCAGCTAATCGCCTGCCTTTGGACCCTGAGGCTCTCAAGGTTTTTCCATTTCCATTTCGGCTGCTGCCTTATTTAGCTCGGCCAAAGGCAACCAAACAAGAAAGTGGTTTAAATTGGAGGAAGAGTTGACGTTGGCAATGAACGCCTTCTACACGGATCCGGAGGACCAGGCTGCTTGGCTCTACACAAGCACCCTCTTGCAGGTTACCTTGGTAGTCTGCAAAAGCTATCAGCAGCAAGCATCAATTGAAGGAGAAGGAGGCAGACGGGGAAGAGCCCAAGCTTCTGGCCTCCTCCTATCGAGTGGAGAGCAAGGAGTTGCTCCTCCTATTCCACCGGGTTCCTGATGACCCTGCCTATGTCGCTCAGGTCCTTTTCTTTCCTCAAATCTCATCTTATAGCCATTAGTGAACATTGATTGTTGATTGTTGCTCGTGATCTTCATATTATTATTCCCGGCATTGAAGGAGAAGAGGGTTTCAGTGGACTGCTCGATCGGGAGCCTTGTCACAGGCGACGGTGGACGGAAGTCGAACCTCCGCCCTCTGGGTCCTCAGCCAATTCCCTGTTGAAGTTGGCCTCTCTTTCCAATGCGCCTCCTTCTAATGATGCTGTTCAAGCAGGGGCCCAGCGATGAGACACTGGCCCAGAAGCGATGGGTGGACGAGGCGGCTCTCTCGGCCTACCTCCAAGGCTCCCCGCCACCTGCCGACATCGTGGAAGCCTGCGAAGCTTTGCTTGCTGCTGCTGAGGCACCAATCATCTCTCCCATACTCTCACTGGGGAGGCAGAAAAAGGCTGCTGTAGGAACTGATGGCAGAGGAGGGTGAGAAGAACACCTGGCCCCGCTACATCGCCACACTCTCTATGATGCGCCTACAATCCTTGCCTGAGAGGTTTTTCCTTCTTCCTCTCTTCTTTTGTAGAACTTGACGTAAAGTTTCCATCAGAACCTACACCGAGCGGGTGGTGGAGAATTTGCGAGCGCTAGAGAAGGCAGACAGCCAGCGTCGAGGCTACTACCAAACGCTTCGCCATCGCTGTTGCATAGCCGCTGCCATTCTGGACCAGCTTCAGTCTCCTCTGCTCGACCTGAGCCATTTGGTTTGCATCCTTCGAGTTTCCGAAAGTAGAAGAGGCGGGGATTGTTGCAGAAGGAGCTGAGCTGCATGGCGTATATGGATGCAGTGGCGGTGTTGTTTCCCCGACTTCGTCTTCCCGCTTGTCTGCAAGATGCGCCGCCTACCCTGCCGCCCTTTGTTCAGCTTGAGTTTGCCTGAGATGGCATTTCTGTGATCGCATACTGCCTTATTCTTTGGGGCCAAATTGACTAGAATTATTGAAGTAAAGATTATTGCTGATTCTTGTCTTGAATGAAAAGTGATGGCTTTGGGTCCGACTTATTTTTACGAAACATTTCGGTAGAATATTGGTTCGCATTGCATTTAGTTTTGAAGGTGGAAGTGTTTAGCTTGGTGAGCAAAGCATAAGCATGGGCGGACGCGGCGGTGGGAAGGTTCAGAAGGTGATGGTCCAGCCCATCAACCTCATCTTCAGGCATCACTCTTCCCCCCATTTCCTCCTCCCACTCCTCTTCAGCAGAGCCTTGGTTTCAGGTACCTGCAGAACAAGAGCCGGATCCAGATCTGGCTCTACGAGAACGTCAACCAGCGCATCGAGGGACAGATCGTCGGTGCTCTCACCAGTCTAGAGTTGGTGGGGGCCTAAGAAAGAGGTGTGGCAAATTGTAGGCTTCGACGAGTACATGAACATCGTGCTGGAGGATGCGGAGGAGGTGAACGTGAAGACGAAGAACCGGCGCAAGGTCGGCCGCATCCTCCTCAAGGGCGACAACATCACCCTCATTCAGGCCGCCAATGTCTAGCCCTACCTACCACCTATCATTTCACTCCTTTTTCGGTCTTTTTTACTCTGCTCTTCGCTCTTCACGCATTTTAGTTTCCATGTGCTTCTTCTACCACACGTTGTTACTTTATTGCTCTGAGGTTAATCAGGATGATTTTTTCAAGCCACGAGTTATGCTGTATTCGTAAGAAACATGGATTTAATCTCGGCTACAACACAGGTAGCGAAAGGGCCCGAATGATAAAGCAGACACAACAATGAAGGTTTTGCCTTAGAGTCTAAAGAAAATTTAATAAATGAAAATTTTATAAAGGTGAATATAGAAATATAGCTCAACGACGGGAAATGAGTGTTTTCTATCGGGGTCCGTAGCCGTAGTTTGGGTTGGCGGGCGGCGGCTGATACTGCTGCGCCCCTGACACTGCTGCAACACATCCATCATCTACTATTGCTATTTTAATCTTTCCAATATGGGGTTCATGGGATCACTCAAAATTTATAGTTGAATCTAGACAATTAAAGAAAAGAGGGTGAGCAAAAGGCTTGAAAGGTGGATGGTAACGAGGTGGATAAGCGGTGGGGGGTGGGTGAGGCTGTCGTTGTTGGTGGTAGTACTGCTGCTGATAATAGGCAGCTTGTTGGGCGGGGTTGATGGGTGCTGTGGCGGCGGGGATCCCAGCGGCGCCGCGTCCCATGCCTCCAATTCCGCCCATCCCTACGCTCCCGCCCGTCCCGCTACCCATCATCCCGCTGAACATGCTTTGGAACTGCAATTCCACGCTTCTGCTCAAACATCACATCATTTTTTCATTTTCTATCTAAGCTTCTGAAACAGTGAGCATATGGTACATAATTTTGACAAAGAGAGGTGGGAACCTGCTGGAACATCTTGGTCATCTGGGCCATCTGTGGGTTGGGTGCGGCCGCGGGTCGATTGGCCATCTGCTGCATCATCGTCATCATGTCTGTAAGCAGAGATTGATGAGTGAAGGAGTGAAGGTGACAAAGTGTGGGTGGCACATGGCATCATGGTCTGCATCTGAGACTTGAGAGCTTCGGAGGCGGGGGCGCCGGGGGGAGCTCCGGAGGCGGCGTGGGCGGACATCAGCTGCTGCATCATCGCCATCATCTTCTCCGCACCCGCCTCCTCCCCTCCACCCTTCTCCTTCTTCTTTTCCTTCTTACCCTTCTTCAGCTTGCTAATCTGGCTCTCCAGCGCCTACAACCACTCTTCCCCCATTTTCACCGTAGTTTGAAATACTAAACTCGTTATTAGTTCAAATCGAAATTTATAAATTTCGACAGTCTCAAATTGTACCATGGAGAAGAAAAAACATTGCTAGTTAAAGGCCTGGATCCTCATACTTGATTGTACAGCTGCTCTTTGCATGATTCACAGGAACCTTAATCATGCGGGCAGCCTCCCTGTCCTGCTTCCTTCGAGCGCGTGCCTTCTTGCCCTTCTTCTTGCCGGCTGTTTCGGAGTCGGAGTCTTCGCCGGAGCTGGAGGAGGAGGATGAGGAGGAGCTGGAGGAGGAGCTGGCCAGGGGCACCGCCGCGACCTTCTTCCCCTCCTCGTCCGACGACGACGCCATCTCTCCCTCTTCCAGATCAGCCGGCTTCCCTTCCTTCTTCCCCTTCTTTTTGTCCTCCCTCCTTCGCTTCGCTCCTCCCTCCTCGCTCTCTCTACAAACATCAATTGCTTTCTCAATTCCACAATTTCATTGCTGCCATTCCACTAGCTTCATCTGATATCCATCCGTTAGCTTCTTATTCGAAAGAGAGAGAAAGGCACAAACCCAGCAGCTCGCTTCTTCTTGCCGCGCTTTCGCGGCTGTGCTTGGAGCTGAGGCCCTTCGGCAGGCTCTTGACCTTCTGGTAAAGGCCAGTTTTGCTACTGGGGTTGAAAATGGAGTGGAAAGGAGTGGTATTGGGGGTACCTTTGGGGTTGTCGGGGAGGGAGGCGGCGGGCGGTGCCTCCAGGTCAACCACCGGCGGCGCGGACTCCTTCACGGCGGACAGCATCGCCCCGATGCCCATCAGCCCACGCACCTCAATGCCCAGCAACACTGCCTAGCTTCTCTTGCAGCAGGAGGAGAGACTCACCTGCTTCCGGTGCTCGGCGGAGCGGAACTTCTTGGGCTTCTCCTCGTCGGGCAGTGGGTGCGGGAGGTAGTCGGGCGCCGCCAGACTCACAGCCCGCTCTGCCGCTCCACGACGCCCGCCAGATGATATCTCTCGCTTCCAGGCCTGTCACCCAGTTCTTTCATGTTTCAGACTACATTTATAAAAAGGCAACAATCATCTTATTTCAATTCTGTTCCAGCTTGACCCCATATAGCGCACTGAGTAACCTTGATGAGGGTGGTGAGATGGTTTTTCATCCAGCCAGGTTGCAGCTCCATGTTGTCCGCTTCTAGCACGCGCAGCATTGCTGTCTGAAAAGTTGTCCTAAATCGCAGTTGCGGAGTGGGAAGGAAGACTGAACCTGAACAAGGCTGTCGGGAACCCAGCCGATGCGTTGCATGATCCCGTCTGCGATGGCCCACAGGGCTTCGGTGCCGGAAAGCTCTGCCCAGTTGGTGCGCTCCGTATGCATCACCTGTGCCACCCGCCTTTCCCCTCCCTTCCGCTAAAAGCACTGAGGCCAAAACCTGGCGCAAATAGGTCTCCATCTGCTCCACCGTCATCTCACTCGTTGCCGGAGGCACGGCCGCCGCTGCTTCCGTTTTCTGCACAGCATCCTAACACTCATTCACTGCACCGTGAAGAGCAGGGAAAGAGAGGGATGAGAAGGCGTTGAAAGAAGGACCTTGGCGGATGGCTGAAGAGCCTGTCCCCAGGCGGCGCCGGCGGAGTGATTGCGGCTGGCGAATGGATCGGCCACGGCCGCCGCCGCGTTCGCGTCCACCAGCTTCACCGGCGGCAGATCCGGGTTGTCCAACAGCTTACGACCTCAACCAAACCATCTCTACCCTCCATCCAGATTGAATTGTGATTGTAGTTAACTATGTAGAGAAGGGGCGAGAAAGTGGTGAGGGGGAAAGGAGAGACCGGTGTGTAGGCTTTTGAGGTAGTCGGCGTAGGGGAAGATGCGCATGGCGCGGCTGACGTCCCCGTCGTCCACCACGAAGCCGTCGTACTCCTCACGCGCCTCCCTCGCCGCCGCCTCCGACACCATCGTCAGGATACCCGTCTTGCTCCTAACAATCACCTCATCCCTGCTACCTCAATATATACTCTGAGACAGTAAGAGAGAGACCATCTGGAAGCAGTCTGGAGCGTGAGCTCTTGTATGTTCTCGGACTCGAAGAGGGCATCGATGAGGTTGCGGTCGACGGAGGGGAGGAGCTGGGTGATGTAGAGCTTCTTGGGGATCTCCGGGTCGTCCAGCAGCAGCTGCTCCAGCTTCTCCGTCCACCCCGCCTCCGCTCCATCCGACGGTGGCTCCGCCTTCTCGTTCACCATCTCCCCTTCAAACTCACACACCGTACAAACTCCAGCCTTCACCTACTCCACCTTATTCTTTCTCCCCAAAACCAGCCCATATTCTTGTGTGTATTCGGAACAAGGTTCCCCAAAGAATGAGCATAGGAATCCCTCCAGTGGAATGCCTCCTACCTGAGCGGGACTTTGCACCTCAACTGGGGCATGATAATGTAGCAATTGAGGAGGTGAGAGGGACATAGGATAGCTTGAGGGGAAGAAGCAAACAGAAGCTCTTGTGAGCGTGAAGTTTGAGTCGGCGGCCGGCCAGCTGGATGGCCTGAGCTAAGCAGAAGGCGCGTCGAGCTTCCGATTCGGTGTCGAAGAGGAGGCTGAGGCCGCCTTTCTTCCCTGCCTCCCGCTGGAACGCCGCTCGCTCCAGCCACAGATGGCAGGACTGGCTTCCGCTGATCAGCTTCAGCTACAATCAGATCATCCATTGCTGCCCCTTCTTGGAAGCGAGGGGAAGCACCAGATCAGGGTGTTGGATGAGGGCGGGGTAGTCCGCACCCACGATGCGAAACTTACGCTTCTGGTCTGCAAGTTAGCCAAATACTTTCTATTCTTCTAGGCCTTATGATAACACCAAAGCGTGAGTCTTTGGTAATAATTGAGAGGGAATGGATGAGCAGGAGGGAACCGGATTCTTTGGCTGGCTCTCGAGGCGCTTCTTTGGCGTTGGCGATGGCTCGAGTTTGTGGGGAGGTGGAGCGGGCATGCTCCCTTTCTTCCCCTGCTTCCCCATTCTCCCTTTCTTCCCCTACTTCCCCGTTCTCCGTTTCGTCCCGCACCGGCGTTCGAGGCGAGTCTAAATGCTTATCAATTCAAAGACTCTTCCAATTGGATGGCATAAAATAAAACATACGGGGTTGAATGGCCTGGCTTTCCTCGACGTTTTGGTTGACGTCAGCCCGTTCATTGTCTCCCTGCTGTTCATCGTCAGGCTTTTCAGCTTCCTCGCCCGTCGCTTCTTCTTCATCCTTTGACTGCTGAACAGATCCTTTTCCAGGGAGGCTTAGCAAAAATAGATGCTTACATTTGGAATCTCTCCGGCAGGCAGAGGCGGACTTCGAGGCTGGTAGGGATCGTGCTCCTCCGTCTTCTTCTCCTCCTCTTTCTCCACCAGCTTCTCCTCCTCTGCCCCATTCTCAGCCGTTTCTTCCGATGGCTCTGATTTCGCTCTTCCCCCTTCCTCCTCTTTCGCTCCTCCCTCTTCTTCCTCTTTCGCTGCCCCATCCTCACCCTCTTTCGCCCCTCCCTCTTCCTCCTCTTTCTCTTCTCCCTCCTCCTCCTCTTTTGCATCCACCGTCCCAGCTTCTGCCTCCTCAAGCAGTGCCAATTGATCAAAGACCCAGTGAGACAATGAAGGCGGTACCTCGTTCAGCTGGCCTTCATCCTCTTTTTCAGGAGGTGGAGGCTCATCGGTGTTCTGGACAGCAGGCTCGGAGTCAGCCTCAGGCTCAGCTGACGTGGGCTGAGAAGCTTGGCTCTCGGCGCTAGCCTCTGGAGGCGCGTTGTCCAGACTATCCTCCTGGATATCCAGACGCCCTTCCTCCGGACTCCCCTCCTCCGCAGACATCTCCCAAACCTATCCACACAACCTTCATTTTTCATCACAAATATCTAAGCCAAATGTTGCACGCAAGATGAATCTTATGAAGAAGAAATAGAAAACGGATTGGAAATAGTTGGGGACTCGGGAAGCTGTGAGAGAAGCTTTAGCGCGGAGCGTGGCGAGAGAGGCTGGAGAAGACAAGCAAGCAAGAGGCCCACATTGTTTTTTTCCCAGTTTTCTTCTTTTTTGATTTCATTTATCATTTTGCTCTTGATCAGACTTGAAAATTCTTCGAAATTCAAAGAATTAGTCAAAGGCAATGAGGAAATATTGGCAAATTATGTATGTGATAGCCATAGCCAGTAAATACAATAAAAAGTTCATTGTGTGTTGTTTTCCCAATCGCTATTTTCTATCTTCTCAACCATAAATTTCAAAATTTCTGATAGTAATTTTAATGAATCATTGTTTCAGTTTACGAGTTCATTGTTTCAGTTTGTATCTTGATATGGTTTGAGTCAAAAATTATCAATTAATGTTGGGTATTTACTCTTGTCGGTATGTTCAACATGCTTTAAACTTGCTCATCTTGTCTTTTACAATCCGACATAAAGCGCAATCTTCTCAAATCATTTTGAAATAAAATAGCAATACTCACTGCAAGAGATTTGGTTGAAGAAAATTCATAAAAACGTCCGATAAATTAAAGTCAAATCGTTCATTGTTCCATGCAGAAGCAATTTTAGGAACACACCATTACACAAATGCTTCCCCATGATCTGCATTAGTTTTGAGAACATAGTATGTAAAATATCTATGCTATGAGCCAGTAATACTGGAAGCAGTGGAATACAGCTAGCACGCCTGCATACATCTTTGGCAAGACGGCAGAGTTTTTGGGAGTCAAAAAAAGGGAAGCCTTTCTTCCAAAAGGTGAAGCTGAGGGGAGAAATGGCAAGCGGAAGCAGCTGGAGAGAGAGCGCAAAGAAATCTCAAATACTATGACTTTTCCTATGCTTGGCAAGGAAGGGCGGCTCGCCAATACTGCATCAAAAACCTCTTCCTCTGGGGCGCTAGAAACACTACGCAATGTGGCTAGTGCGTGGAAATGCCAAACTCAACAATAGATTGAGGCGATTCAATACTGGCCGCGCATGGATTGGGAGAAGCTTTTCCAGCTCTTTGGCATGGCGTTGTACGTGCTCTTTGGCACCACCACTTCCGTCGTCCGCTGGTGCACCACTCGGACCGGCGTTTGCCCTGCAGCCAACGCATTCTTCTTTCTCTATTCTATTTTTCCTATGACTTAAAAAGTAATTTTTCTAATAAAACCAATGATAAGCTGAGAAAAGCAATGCAGCACCTTGGATTGGTGCAGGCGGGCGCATGGACTGGCTGCTGGTGTGCACGTGGTAGGAGCTGCTCAGGCTCTGTCGCCTGGCGGGAGAGCAATTTGCATAGTCCGAGAAAGATGTAGGCGGCCAAAGATTGAACTGAGGCGGCGGAGGGCTGAAGGGCGCCGCGGGCTGCTGCTGAACCGCCACTGGCGGAGGGCTGAAGGGGGCCTGCGCCGAGCCCAAGGGAGCAAATCCTCCGCCGCCCCCAGCCATCTTTCCGAACGGCTGCGGCGAGAACATTCGCTCCACTGGCACAACCCAGCCCAGTCCTCCATCCAATCCAAGTGCAAAGAAAGTATAGGAGAGTACCGGACATGCGAGCTTCGGTGGCGAAGCGGCTGGAGGGGCCGCGCGTGGGCGGGGCCGGGCTCAGGGGAGCGCCGCCGGGGCTGAGGCCGGGCGTCTGTGCTGGCTGGGTGCGAGCCCTGGGCGGGGAGGCGGCCCTGAACGGAGTAGGTGGTGGTAGGTGGATGGGTGATGAGGGGGTGTAGGGGGGTACCGGGGGATGGGAGGGTGCTGTTCGGTGCTGATGGCGAGTGGTCGGGAGGGCGAGAGCTGGACGATGCGGTGGGTGCGGCTGTTCTGACGCAGCACGGAGGCCGCCCGCCGCGGCGTTTCCTGCAGCCGCTTTCTTCTACTTTTGCTGAATCCAGTCGTCAATGTTTCACAAACCAAGGACGCTTGGCTTGCACAATATTTCTTTCAAATTTTCAGTTTTGTGAGTAATTGAGCTAACGATTCTAGTTTCGATGCGGCGCATGGGCTCCTCGACCTGGAAGAGGCTGGGCGAGGCCCGCTGATCCGCCGTGTTTGCCCGCACGTGCTGCAGGCCAGTCCCATAGTCGATTGAGTGGGAAGAGTGGAATGGAATGACCAGTTCGTAGCGGGATGAGTGTGTGGAGGGCGAGATTGGAGGCGGGCGTGGCGAGGCCTCCTTCCGGTGCGCCGCGGACACCACGCTCTCTGCAATGCCTCCAATCTTCTTTGCCAGGCGCAAAGGTATCGCGAGGAGAGCGCGGCAAAGAAAAGCTGCAAAGCGCATGCCTGGCCCCAGAGGCATGCAGTGTGGATGCGGTTGGGGGTACCAGAGTCGGCGCTGCCGATGACGAGGCGGCGGGTGGCGGTTTGGCGGACGGCGCTACGACTCTGACGCACCACCGGGGCTGCCATCGCCATTCCCGAACCTTTTTTGTCAATACCAACCCTTACCAGCTTTCCCTTCCATTTCATTTCCATACTCCTTTCCTCCCACCCTGGGACCTATTCTTTGAGCTGATAAAACCGTTTGGAAACCGTTTGGAAACCGTTTGGAAAGGAACCTATTCTTTGAGCAGAGCCCAAACAACAAACGAACAAACAACAAACATGAGATCGTATTCTTTGAGTTAAAAACAAGAAACGACAACAAAAAACCGTTTTTACCGTTTTTTCAAAAAAACGACAACAAACAGAAAACGAAAACGACAGCAAACAGCCTTCCCCGGTTTTTGTTCGTTTTTTTCAGGCATAAACATAAGAAAGGTAGCTCGACTTATAAACATTAATAGAGCCTTTTTGAGAGGTGTGAGAATTTTTGGACGGCTGAGCACAAAAATTTTTGACCCCCCATTTTTATGATTGGATCTTAAAAAGAGGTTAATTTTGTACTATGTCCTAGAATGGGAGCATTCAAAGTGCCTCCGTTGGCTCACAATCGCTAATTGATTGAAGGTAGGTCAGCGCAGTAGGTGAAATTTGTGATTTTCAGACCCGCGACACAAAAATGGAACTAGCAAGCTCAATATTCAATGAAATCCGTAAATTCCAACTGTATGGCAACTCTATAGAACTAAGGTAGTTAGTGATACCTTTTAACTGCAGATTTTTCAAAATTTTTTAAATGCTAAATCTGATCCAAAATGAAAATCACGAAATTTCAAATTTTCATTTTTTTCAAAATTGCTAATTTTCTGTGGCGTAACTACCTAGGCCAGCCTCATTACTAGCATTTTCGTATTTGCCGTGAAATTTTAATCTAGAAAATGTCTCATATTCTCCAAAAAACTGCTGGCCTATTATGACTTTGCTTTAATTTATGTGCCCACCTCTAGATATGCCCTATGTTATAGCATAGGGCACTTTGGAAAAGACAAAATTTTTGCACTAAAAAACTTTCTGCTCCTCAGGAAAACAATATAGCTGAATTTCCTCTTGTGAGCAAACTACCTTAAGCCTCACGCAGGTATTTAGCTAGAAAAATTGCTGGGTTTCAGTATAAATTCATGAAAAATTATCCAAAGCATGAGGGTTGGTCAAGAATTAGCCCTATGCTATAACATAGGCCAAAAATGACCAAAAAATTTTGGGTCTTGAATTTTAATTCCAATGGCTAAAATCGATCCTCTAGCTTCAAATACACCCAAAAATATCATTTTTGTGCCCAATTTTAAATTATTTCAAAATCTCATTATTTTGAGTTTTTCTTTAGCTTGGGACAAATTTGGCCAAAAATCTTGAAAAAGTCAAATTTCGAAATACTTAAAATTGGGATAGAAAAATGATATTTTTGGGTGTATTTGAAGCTAGAGGATCGATTTTAGCAATTGGAATCAAAATTCAAGACCCAAATTTTTTTGGTCATTTTTGGCCTATGTTATAGCATAGGGCTAATTCTTGACCTACCCTCATGCTTTGGATAATTTTTCATGAATTTATACTGAAACCCAGCAATTTTTCTAGCTAAATACCTGCGTAAGGCTTAAGGTAGTTAGCTCACAAGAGGAAATTCAGCTATATTGTTTTCCTGAGGAGCAGAAAGTTTTTTAGTGCAAAAATTTTGTCTTTTCCAAAGTGCCCTATGCTATAACATAGGGCATATCTAGAGGTGGGCACATAAATTAAAGCAAAGTCATAATAGGCCAGCAGTTTTTTGGAGAATATGAGACATTTTCTAGATCAAAATTTCACGGCAAATACGAAAATGCTAGTTTTGAGGCTGGCCTAGGTAGTTACGCCACAGAAAATCAGCAATTTTGAAAAAAAATGAAAATTTGAAATTTCGTGATTTTCATTTTGGATCAGATTTATTATTTAAAAAGTTTTGAAAAATCTGCAGTTAAAAGGTATCACTAACTACCTTAGTTCTATAGAGTTGCCATACAGTTGGAATTTACGGATTTCATTGAGTATTGAGCTTGCTAGTTCCATTTTTGTGTCGCAGGTCTGAAAATGACAAATTTCACCTACTGCGCTGACCTACCTTCAATCAATTTGCGATTGTGAGCCAACGGAGGCACTTTGAAAGCTCCCATTATAGGACATAGTACAAAATTAACCCCTTTTTAAAATCCAATCATAAAAATGGGGGGTCAAAAATTTTTGTGCCTCCGATTCTCAAACCTATCAAAAAGGCTGTCTTAAATTGCACTGTTTTTGACCTTTTGCCACAAACAAGATGACCATATTGCTACAATATAAAGAACATCAACAAAAACTCCAAAAAAATCAAGAACAAATCTTGAACAGTTCTTGCCATGAAGAATTTCTAATGATGCATACAAGATCATCCAGCATTACAAAATATATCCTCTATGCGTCAACTATGTTTAAAAGTCTCCCTACCTCCTTTTCTGCTCTGCGGCCCGCCGCCGCCCGGCGCGCGCGGCGGCGGGGCGGCCCGGGGGGGGGGGCCCCGGCGCCCCTGGTCTAAGTAAATAGCTTGAACGATGTGCGATAGAGATGGAGGACGCGCCAAAGTAGAGGCAGAGAGAGAAAGTGTAACCGACAACGTCCTGATCGGTGATGATGCGGCGTGGCTCGGCGGAAGGCTCACGGGAGGGCGTGAGACGCGGCGGCATCGGCGATGGAGTTCGACGCACACCGTCATGCCGAGTGGCCGCGCTCACCACACTCTCTGCAACCACACTAAATATCACTCCCTCCCGCCCGCCTTCCTTCACCACCCATCACAGAATTCATACTTCTGGATTTTTTCATGGCCTCAAAGTGAGAAAAGCTTGGCAAAAGACCAACGGACAACATCCTGGTCAGTCACTGGGCGCCGCTGTTCTGCCCACTTGCTCTCCGACTGCAACAGAGCAAGCAGGCTCAACTGCTGCAAGGCCGTGGAAGGAAGAGTACGATGTCTCGCTGGACAGGCTGGGCGGCAGGCGCAGTGTCCGCAGCGCGAACCACCCAGGACTCGCTGTTCTCCCGACGCTTTTGGAACAGTGCCACGCCTCAAACTTCTCCCTTCCCTTTTCCTACTTTCCATTCATGCGTGATAAGAGAACCTTTGCCCGAGGTGGCACCCGCAGGGGCGGACAGCTGATGCGCAAAGTCGTGCGACTGCTCTGGCCTAAAAGAAGGCTTTTTAGTAAAAAGATAGAAGGAAGGGTGATTGAAAGAGGCTCCAACGACATCATGTTGGTGACCACATCCCCGAACTCCTGGACAGCTTCGTCGTAGTCGCGGACGTGCGTTGGACTGCGAGCAGCCTTTGGCAGGGACTCTCCGTGCTCATGAGCCAGATGCATCTGTAATCATTCTTCTCTGTGAGCAGATTACTTTTCCATCCTTCGCACCCTTTCGTGCACTTTTGCTTACTGCGGACTACAAATGCGTGCAAATCTAGGCCCCAAGGAAGTGGCGCCTCTTAACGCAAGGTCTAAGGAGGCCAGGGACACACACAAAGGAGGGCAGGGGTTGTTACATTTTGAACATACTCCGCTCCGCTCGTCCGAACCTCTGGGGCTACCCACTTCAAGCAGTAATTGGCTTTCTTTGGATTTCAACCAAGGTTTCCCCACCAACAATTCCCATCCCCATGTCAAAACAAGGTGTTCTCGGCTGTTGCCAAGATGCGCGGCCTCACCTCAAGACACCACCTAGACGAAAATTCATGGCAAAATTCAACCGATCTCAATGAATAACCATGAATTATACATGTTCAAATTTTCGAAACATCAAGATTTTTGGTTTTTGACCATAAATAGAGCAATACTAAAAATTTCAAATATTTCTCTTACCAGCTTCAAGACATTACTATTTCGGACGTACATTCCACAAATCAGCTAATTTCATTGAAAAACCATAGACTTATGCATGTTCAAATTTTTGAAACATCAAGATTTTGGGTTTTTGACAATAAATCGATAAATAATTAATATTTCAAAAATTCCTTTTGTCAGCTTCAAGATATTACTTTGCCGGAAGTACCTGCAAAAATTCAGCAAATTTCATTGAAAAACCAGTGATTTATGATTTTTCGTATTTTGAAACATCAAAAAATTGAGTTTTGGGCGAAATTCAAAAAATTACGCCAAGCGCCAAAAATGGTCCCGAGGCACCGCCTAGACGGACCTTCATGCAAAAAATCAGCCATTTTCGTTGAAAAACCGAGGAGTACGGGCCTCGGACACACACACATATATATATACTAGTAATATGGGTCAGTGGCCGCGCTTCGCGCGACCACCCATTTAAATCCTTCACATTTTTCATGTCCTTCACATACTTTTTAATTATTTTAATTTTATGATCAGTGGAGTCAGGACAGGAATCAATGCTAGAATCATTTAATTCTACATTTCAGTAAAAATCAGCATTTCCAGTAGGTGCATCCAGTTTTAAAACCTTCACTGACTAAAAATTCAAACACAAAATCGAAAACTCAAAGCAAAATGCAAGATGCAAATCGCACACAGCTAAGAGATCTCTGGCATCGGACATCTGCATATCCCTATTAATCAATAACTTGCAACATCAGCCCGTTGAGTAGGGCCAAAACCACGAAAATTGACTTTATTCATTGGCATTTTTCAATGTTTTAATTCCAAAAAAGTGGAAAAGTAAATAAAAGGTCTTAAGCAGAATTGTTTTGCCTTGATTTTAAAAAAAAGTCCGACAGGAAATGTTAAGAATTGAATGAGCTACAAAGGAGTAAAGACAAAAAAGTGGCAAAAATTGCAAAATTTGACACGTTTTCAATCATAACTTATTTTTAAGGAAAAACTGCGAGGACGAGCGGTGATATTTTGTCAATTTTGCTGAGATCTGTCCAAAATGCTATCGTATGCAAGGATAAGTTAAGAATCCAGACCCCGCCGAGTCCCCTCCAAAAATGGTATCACCCGTATTATATAAGATATATATATGCGGAAAGACGGACGCAAAAATGAGGTAACTGGTTAAGCTGGCCTTGGCCGCCCGCCGCTTCGGGCAGGGCGCCAGAGCTCCTCCGGCCTCCGGGCACGGGTGCTACGGCCCCTACGCTTCGCCTAGCATGCTTCGCATGCTAGGCTACGCTCCGGGGCCTCCGCACCCATGCCCTCCGGCCTACGGAGCTCTGACTGCCCTGCCCTCCGCGGCAGGCGGCCTTCGGCCGCGCAAAAAAGAAAGGGCGAAAAGAAATAAATTGGAAATAAAAAGTGGTGCTAACCCGCTGAGCTTCGCTGAGAGCCTCTTGAACGCCTGAAACATAGATAAGTGAAAGGAGAAGAAGGGATGGAAGGGAGGATAGAATGAACTTCGTTGAGCAGAGGCGCGATCGACGGATCTTCCACGGCTGGGCTCTCGGATGGCGGGGTCCGCCGCCTGCTTCTCCAACGGCTGCCACACATCCTTGATTATCTCCACGCCCGGCGCATTGCTCGGCGGCGGCCATTGGCCTATCAATGCCCCTTTCCTTTCCTACCCACCTTCCCACCAATGCACAAGAGGGCAGATCCTTAGCCTGCCTAGTCACAAAGTGGTACAATGCGGGCTAGGTGAAAAATGTAGACCAATGCGAGACTTGACGTCAGGCAGATGAGGCTCGGGCTCCTGGTCTCGATCGTAGGGGTCGACGAAGAAGGGCCTCGGCTGTGAGGCGGGTATTTCCTCGCGGGCCATGCTGGAGCCCCTGGACTGGGCAGCGGCGGAGCGGGCCCGCTTCCGCTTCTCCTCCACCACGGCCGGCTGGTGATGCACCTTCATGTTCTCCGCCATCAGCAGCAGCGCCGGGTCCAGGGCCTTCGGGGCTGTGGACTCCTTCGCGAAGACCTTCTGGGAGGCCTCCGACCCAATCACCTGCTCCACCAGCGTCCGGGAGCGCTGGGCCACGGTGCCGGTGCCGGCGATCTCCGCGTCCGCCTTGATGGTCGGCGCCTCGAACTTCAGCAGCTCCGGCGGCGGCCGCCCGCCCTTCCAGGCCGACGGCGGGTACTTCATCCCCGAGTTGTCCACCTCACCGCCCGGGAAGCCCGCCATGGGCGGCGGCGGAGGGGGAGGCGGCTGGCTGAGGCAGGGCAGCGGGCTCTCTTCCACCACTGCGGAGGACTGTTGGCCGTCGGCCAGCCCGCCGGGGTAGAAGGGGGCGGCGGGGGGCGAGACGGAGGGGGGCTCGGGCTGGCTGAGAGGTGGAAAGGCGTCGAGGGACTGGCCCGTCGTGGCCCGCTCCACCCAGCTGGGGGGACTGCCCATGGGGCTGTAGGAGAAGGGGGCGCTGGAGCTGAGGGGCGATTTGGTGGGGCTGGGCTGGCGCCAGGGAGGCGTCGTGCTGGCGGTGGCTGGCCCAGGCTCAGATTCTTGTTGACTGGTTTCGGGCTCAGGCTGGGCTGGCGCCGGTTCCTCCTCTTTGGGTGCATCTTCGATGCGCTTCGCGTCAACCAGGTCGCTCCGCCCTCTGCAGATTGAAAGGTGGTGTTTGGGGGTAAGGGATAGGGGAGGTCAGAAGATTAAGAAGGGTAGGTGGAAAGAAGAAAGGAAACTTGAAGAGGTAGTAGATGAAGAAGGCAGAGACGACACCAGCCTGAACGACATAGTCGGAGGCTTGGTTGAGGATATCCCCGAAGCCCATCACGCCGAAGGTCAGGAACAGCCAGAGAAAGACGTGCGAGTCAATGATCTGCCAATTTATCGCGCGTCTTTTCTTCAGGTTCTTCTCCTACGAACGAATGGCAGGCGAATAAAATTCTGATTGATAGAGCCACGTGGCTGGAGAGCTCCAGATCCATCAATGAGGAACGCCATCAATCTGACTGCCGTCATAAAAGTCATAAATTTTGCTTGGTAGGTATAGAGTATATTTGGATTGGCTTGGCCCGTGATATTTAGACTTGGCTAACCCGTGGTCTCCAAATGCGGAGGTTTGGGCGGATGGGTGGATGGGGGCAGGAGGGGTCGTTCGATGGTGAGGCAAGCGGTTGCTTGCGAAGGGAATGGGTGGCTGGTGGCTGGGGGGTGGGGAGGGCGTGAAGGGTCTTAAAGTCCGCGTCGTAGGGAGGAGGGAGGCGCGTTTCGCAAAGGAAAGCTGGCGGGCTGGGAGGAGGCGCTCGTTCGCTGGAGGAAACGGAGAAAGAAGCCCTGCCGCCTGCTGCACACTTCTCTCCTCCCTCTTTCCCTCTCCTCCCCTCCTCTTCCTCCTCCCCTCCTTCCTCTCCTCCCCTCCGCCCCCCTCCGAGTATAAATATCTCCACACCCCCCTGCTCTGACTCAAGCGGATGGGCTAAGGGGTGGAGTTCGCAATTGAGGGGCGGCAAAACGCCTGTCCCGCTTACTTCGTGCCTGGGGTAGGGGTGGAGGGAGAGGGTGGAGGAGAGAGGGGAGGGTGGAAGGGGCGAGGATGGAGGGAGGGGAGGTTGGAAGGGGGATGAGGGAAGGGGGTAGAAGAGGGACAGTTGGTGCGGAAGGTGGCGGAGGAAGTCTGGCCACAGGTCGGACGCAAGTTGTGTGTTGCCCATTCATCGCGGCCTTCTTCTGGCCCGGAGGGGAGGAGGGGGCTGGAGAAAAGCGCATCGTTTACGCCCGCCCAGTGTACAGACGGCTGGCTAGACGAAGCTTCCAGGCCACCAGCTGACTCACACTAATCATAATCTTTGCGTGCTATTGGCTTACGGCTAAGCACTATGGAAGACAATAATCAAGGAGTACTCGCTGCTTTATAGATGTAGTAGAGGCATAATTTGGTTTGAACCATTGCAAAATATTTAGGATTAATTTCGATTTTTTTTCAACCGATACAAAGAGTATGTTAAAGATCGAAATTTTGATAGGTTTGATGAGTAATTTTAATAGTTTTGACAACTTGGCCTAAAATGAAAGTCAATTTGCACTCATAGTTATGAATGAAGGCTACAGTGGTAAAGTGACTACAAAAAGTACTGACTGCAGTGGTATTTATACAAGAATCTCAACATTGGATTGACTATGCTAAAAACACTTCCTCTTGGAAAGCCTCAAGGAGCGTGGAACCTAAATATAAGTGAGGATATGGACGAGGTGGAGGGTAACCAGGAGTAGCTTCACTACCGACTTTCCGTAAAAGAGATGTAAATATGCTACACACTCACAAGCAATGCACCCTCTGACCTCCTTACCGCCCTCCACCTCATACCAATTTCCGGTTTTCTAATTTGACCAAAAAATATTT
>JASANA010000293.1:0-27664 GCA_030248095.1 Ptycholaimellus sp. GST1_10
TGAGCATTTGAAACATTACTTTTTTGGGGTAGAAAGGCTTGAAAATTGCAATATACCGTTTTTGCGCTGTAGCTCCTGTAATCTTGAGAATTGCACGGAAGGCTCTAGTTTTTTTGTTCACAAGTCGTAATATAAGCGATTCCGAAATCTGTGCTTACTTTTGAAATGGTTGAGAAACCACAGACTTACTTTCTTGAGTGACAAACTTTCATGTACGGCTACGTCATCAATAATCAGTAACATCTGAACGGCTAAGAATTGCACGGAAGACTTGAGTTTTTTTGTTCACAAGTCGTATAAAGCGATTCCAAATCGGTACGTTACTTTTGAAAAATAATTGAGAAACCACAAACAGCTTGCCCTTTGCAGTGATGAAATTCCATGCATTCATATTGTAAGCTGGAAGGTGGTGTGCCCCGCGGTCACCTATTGCGCTTTGCGCCATATACTTGTTTCTCAAAAAATTACTCCAAAATGGAAAAACGGCTTGAGCATGCAAGCTTACTTTGGTGCCCCCTAACTAGGAAAAACTTTTTATCGAAATCGGAGGTGTCATTTTTGACATTTGACCTTTAAAACTAAGCGCAAGCCTTTTCAAGAAGAGGGTAGTTTTTGAAAGTGAGCGGGAAATACCTGAGCCCATCCGGCCGTCTGCACCAGGCCAGCGTGAGCAGGGACTCGCTGCACTTCTGCGGCAGCTGGTCCTGCAACCTGGTGGACTACAGCGCCAAGAGCGGCCTCTTCGGCCGGCGCATCACTGCCCAGTCCTACCCAAAGCAGCTGAACCCCGCAGCACATACTAACTCTATCTGAACCTCTGCCTGATCCTCAGCCTCAACCTTACCCTCAGCCTTAACCTAAGCCTAAGAGAAGAGGTAATTTTTGAAAGTGAGTGGCAAAACTGAGCCCATCCGGCCGTCTGCACCAGGCCAGCGTGAGCAGGGAATCGCGGCACTTCTGCGGGAGCTGGTCCTGCAACCTGGTGGACTACAGCGCCGAGAGCGGCCTCTCCGGCCTGCGCATCACTGCCCAGTCCTACCCGAAGCAGCTGAACCGCAGCACATAGCAATACGTAACTGAACGAACACCCGCCAGAACACGTATTGTGAGCGCGAGGACTGTGGGGTTTCGGTGTCCTCTTTGAACTGCGAGTGGGTGAGTATAACACTGGAGTGGCTGCATCGAAATGCTGGTGCCTTATATCTTCGCACCCCCTCCCTAGCTTGCCTCCGCGTCCTTGGTAAGTGTTCACATTATTACACTGGGCCATCTCTACCCCCGTCCTCCCCAGCAGGTTCTGGGCAAATCGTAGTGGGGGCTGAGGGAGAGCTGACAAATGGGAGCCAGTGTTTGTGGAGGCCGCTTTTTGCGAGGGGCGCAAAAAGAAGGGGATGGCCATCATGAATGGTGGTGCTTCCGGCAGATTGCGGCATAGGCTTGTGACTGAGTCATCTGGTTGTTCTCGGATGAATGGTGAGTAGTACTGCTGAAAGGGTCTCCGAAGGTTGTCTGGGGTGGGGAGCTGGGCAAGTGAAGTGCTCCGCTCCGGAGGGAGAAGTGGGGCCAGTTGGGTGCTGGTTTTTGCCAGGGGTTGAGGTGGGTAGTAGAGTGCAATGCTGCCGTTGGGTTCCTGTCAGAGGAAGGTCCACGGTTCTGAGCGAGGTTGGTGGGCGGGTATAGGGGGAAGGATCGTTGGCATTGGCATGAGTGCTTGGTGGTAGCTGTTGCCTTGTTGATGCATGGCCGTGCCGAAGACTCCAACTGGGAGTGGATAGTAACTGATCTGTTGAGGGCCACTGTGGTCTGGGATGGTTCCCATTGGTGGTGGAAGTGGAATGGGTCCAGCTGGTGTAAGTGTGTGGGGTACCGCTGGTAGTGGTTTAGTCGGCATGGGTAGAGTGAGTGGCTGGGCCGTCGGCGCTGGTGCAGGTAAGGCGAGCAGCTGGGTGTGTGGAGGTGCTGGGAGAGCCAGTTGGGAAGTTGTAGTGGGCACCGAAGTGGTACTGATAGGGTACTGTTCCAACTCTCCTGGCCGCGGTCTACCGATGATGTGCTGTGTGTGTATGGGAACAAGGGCATTGGGGGTGGCCTCTGATTGTGGTGGCACAGTGATCGGCACTAGTTGAGGAGGAGCTGGAAGTGGAGCCGCGGGGGTTGGTGCAGGAAGAGCGCGAGTGGTGGTTTGCCATGCCGAGTCCGCAAGTAGTTCTTCTTCACTTTATCCGAAGTGCTTGGTGGCTACTGTGCGGGCTTTCTCCTGGAGCTTTTCTTTCTGCTTGAATTGCTGTTGGTACTGCTGTTCCAGCTCCGGGTGTCATGGGTCTTCCTTGGATAGGACCTTCAGCTGATTGCCCAGTTGGAGGAGATGCTGGGAAGCATGGTTGAGGTCGGAGTATGCTTGGTAGTATGCCTCTGATTGCTCTTGGCTGCCGGCTGGCCCGTCTCATCCATTCCAGGTCATCCCCAGGGAAGTGTCGTTTGGAGATGTGTTTGTGAGGTTTGGTGAGATGGACGGGAAGAGCTCTTGACCGCGCGATTGATGACCCATAGTCTGTCGTCGATGAAGGGCCAGACTGTCCATAGGGACTGTGGAGGCATCACTGTTGGAGGCCGGGTCAATATCCATAAAGATGGGTTCTTCAAGGATGAGGTCGAGAAGGGCAGCCTTGGGTGGAGGTCAAGTCTCATTGAATCCCAGGAATATGCATGCAGCATTGTATATGTTGTCGCAGATACACAAGAAGGGGGCCTTGTAGGTGTCATCCTCTCCGCTAAGGAGTGCTCAGACATTGTCAGGATGATACACTCCTTGCGCAACTAGTTGTTCCATGAGACTGAACCAGGCGCAGTTGTTGGCTGCGCAGCAATCTTGGCATTTGCAGGATGCGGAGCTGGTGGTCAATAGCTTGCGGCAGATCGTGGCCATATATTGCACATCCGTGGGGTTCAGTGTCCATTCGAGTTTGCCTTGAGTGCAGGCCAGGCAGTAAAGTTGCTTGCAGTCCCTTGAGTTCAATTTGTGCACGTTGGCAAAGGAGCCCTTGCAGTCGTTGCAGTTGAAGATGAGGATCTCCTGGGTAGTAGCCATGCTCCTAGTAGAAAAGGCTGTGTTCCTCGTGGTCGTATGGGACTTTGACAATGATGTAGTGTGAGGACCATGGAGTTTCAGTGTTGTCTTGAACTGCGAGTGGGTGAGTATAACACTGGAGTGGCTGCATCGAAATTCTGGTGCCTTATATCTTCGCACCCCCTCCCCAGCTCATCTCCGCGTCCTTGGTGAGTGTTCAAATTATTACACTGGGTCATCTCTACCCCAGCCCTCCCCAGCAGGTTCTGGGCAAATCGTAGTGGGGGCTGAGGGAGAGCTGACAAATGGGAGCCAGTGTTTGTGGAGGCTGCTTTTTGCGAGGGGCACACAAAGAAGGGAGTGGTGGCAGTGCGGAGTCATTAGTTGTCCACAGCTTGACTGCTCTATGGAGGCCGCTTTTTGCAAGGGGTGCAAAAAGGAAGGGAGTGGTGGCAGGGTGGGGTCATTAATTGTCAGCAGTTTGCTGCTCCTTGGAGGCCACTTTTTGCAGCTTGCACAAAAAACGTAGGCACGTGCCGAGGGGCAATTAGTCTGCCCTTCTTCTTTACAGCCCCCTTTCTTGCTGGCCACTTCTTGCGAAGGCTGGGGGAGCAGGTTCCTGCTCGAGGGGGGTAGGGGTGCAGGGGAGTGTGTGTGTGGTGCTGAAGAGTGGAGTCTACAGTGAGGCAGGGTGCAGGCGGGGGGTGGCAGGGCGTAGAGTGTAGGCAGGGGGGGCAGGCAGGTGGTGGAGCAAGGGCAAAGATTGAAGCTTGCGGAGCTTTGAGGCCAAGCCTTTGCTTGCCAAGAAGCTGCTGCCGTACACTTTCCACACTGTCGAAATAGTCAGTGATAGACTGCAACAAACAGACTTCAGACTGTCTGCCTATCAAAGCAGCCTCTTAGTAAGACACAGAGTTGAAGCCAAAGTTTTGTTGATTCTCTTCTTTTATCCATCTTTGGAAGCGTTGGAAACACTCGCCGAAGCGATTTCATTAAAGTGAGACTTTAATGTTGTAGTTGGCAACATCTTGAAAGGCAGAATCGATGCCGCTCCTTTCGGACCTTTTGAAGGATGAAAGGAGGAAGAAGGTTTGCAGGTGATTGTTGGTGTCCATCTGTGTGCTGTCCAAGCTGCGCCGGCTGGAGAATTTCTGGGTCTTGCCGGTGCTCCACAGGGTGTGCTTGGGGGGTAGATGGATGAGGATGGGAGGCCTGTAGGGACTGTTGTCATCCATCAGTGCGTTCTCCAAGTGGTGCCAGCTGGAGATGTTCTGGTTCTCAGATATGTCCAGCTGGGCGCACTTGGTGGCCAATCTTGGCCTGCCTAGGTAATGGAGGGGGTTGAGGGGTAGAAGGAGATGCACCAGTGGTGAGATAGACGATGTTCTTGTAGCGGCAATAGAAGAAGCTGGTCTTCAGCATCCGTCCTTATGAGGAGTAAGGAGGAGATTTGAAGATGGTGTCGGCGATGACGTTGGCGCGTTTGATGCAGGCACTGTCCATCTGTATGTGGCCATGCTAGGCCCTGGCCAGTAGGCTTAGGTTCTGGCTGAAGATGGTGTCGGCGATGACATTGGCTCGTTTGATGCAGGCGCTGTCCATCTGTCTGTGGCCATGCTAGGCCCTGGCCAGTTGGCTTAGGTTCCGTCTCAGGGTACCCTTCTCTCTCGCCCAGCAGCAAAAGGGAGGGGCTGAGGGGGGTTTGAGGGATGAAGGCAGGTGGGCAGGCTTTTGAGGCTAGCAAGGCTTGGGCACCTGGCGCAAGTGAGTCCTGGGCAGGAGGGCATAAAGGCAGCTGGCTGCTCTAATTCGACATTGGTATCGAGGAATGATGAGGGCCTTTCAAGGGGGTAGGGAGAAATTAATATACTTTCTGTTCGCTTCTGATGACGGTGGAGGTTGGGTGGTTCTAAGAGTTGTGCTAAACATACACACCTCGTGATGATGGCTGAGTCAATGTGCCACAGCTCGGGATGACAGGTGCACATGGGACTCGGGTTGACGTTGCGATAAATGATGCAGCTTAAGGATGACTCTTGGCAAATTGCTCGGGTGACAGCTGCGATAAGAAATGATGCAGCTCAGGATGACAGTTGGCAATTTGCTCAGGTTGATGGCTACGACGAACTTTACGCAGCTCGGGATGACGGTGGTGATGAAATCGATGCAGCTCAGGAAGACACTGGGCGAGTTGCTCTGGTTGATGGCTGCGATGAAATCGATGCAGCTTGGGATGACACTGGGCAAATTGCTCAGGTTGATGGCTGCAATGAATTTTACACATCTCGGGATGACAGCTGCGTGGATGACACAGGTTGTAGGCTGCGAAGAGGAATGCAGCTTGGGATGACAACCAGGTCATTGTTGACACAGCTTGGGATTACAGGTGAGCTGAGCTTGAGAGGTGGGGTGGCGTTGGGCTGCCAGCACATTGTGCTCTCTAAGTTGGCTGCTCCAAAAGGAGTAGAAGAGTTGCGTAGACTTTAGGTTTTAGCTAAACTCTCGCCCTTTTGGAGTCATCAAAAGAGAAGTGAAGTTAGAATTTGCATATCTCCATAGATAGTGTGAAGTCTTTGCAGGTGACGAATTGATTGTAGTTGAGCAAATCGTTGGTGTGCAGGCAGAAGCCGTTGGGGAAGCCATCCAAGTTTCCATAGGACAAGTACACCACCAACCTCTTTCTGCTGGGCTGAATAATGAGGAGGGTAATAGTGGAGGCTGTGCTTGGGTTTGGAGAGGACGTCTTCCAGGGGGCAGAGCTCCATGACACTGTACGCATTCATGCAGTCGCAGAAGTCGAAGACAGTGAAGATGCTGAACTTGGTCTGCTTGATGCCGGAGCAGAAGATGGGCAGGAAGCAGTGGCTGTAGTCAATCAGAACGGAGTCTGGAGGTCAGCTGGTGCTGCTGAAGGCAGACTGGAAGTGGCAGAGGCCATAGTGGAAACCAGCCACCATGCCGTGCTTGTCGTAGGCCGTGGTGTTCAGGACACAGCTGTTGCCATTCAAGAAGCCATAGTGAAAGCAGCGCTAGTCATCCAGAAAGTTACGCTGTCTTCAAAGATGGGCAGAAGGCAGAGGGCAAATGTCTCTAGTGGAGCCTTTGTGGCCAGTGTTGATTGTCAGAGTCACTGTCAGAGAGACGAAGGCCTTTAATGCATTGTGCTCGCAGTTGACGCTGTCCATGAAGTAGTCCTGCTGGCTAATAGTGAGCAGGCTGGGGTTGCAGATGGCCAGAAAGTCGCAGAAGCCACAGTGGATGCAGTCCATGAGGCTGTGCTTGCCGAGGTCATTGACAACCAGTGAAGAACAGAGGCTGATTCTGAATTGGTTTTGTCGCTTGTCTTCCAGTTTCTGGTTCAAAGATTTACGTAATCCAGAGATTCGTAAATCCAGACTGGTGGTGTCGAAAGACAGTAGCCGATTCTGAATCAGTCTGGTCCTTTCTCCAGAATTGCTCAAAAGTTTACAGAATCCGAAAGGATTTCGTAAATGGGCATTAGCCAGTGATGATTGCAGCAGGCAGCAGTGAGTTTTGAAAACTGACCAGAGCCAATTTTTGAACTCTAGCAGCAAAGGCGGAGATTTTGCTGGTTGGCTGGCAGCTGCAGAAAATTTCAGAATCCGCTTGTGGAGATGGCATAAAAAGAAACTTTGCAGTTAATTTCCGATGCCCAAGCAGCGATGTCGCTTCTTGTCTTGATCGCTGGCGAGAAATGATTTCACAAAATCCATATTAATAGATTTAAATCATAGGAGGCGTGCTTGATTCGAAAAGGAACTTTTCAGTTCATTTTCGATCCCTTTGCAGCGATGTTGGTGGCAATGACGTTGATTGACATCATCGATGACATGGAGAGTTTCGCAAAATCCATTCAAGGATAGCATGAAACTCGGAGCTGCGATGTTGCTGGTGAAGAGCGGATATTGAAAATAGACTCAAAGTCAATTTTCAATTCCTTGCAGCATAGTCGCAGAAGGCATCAAAGTGAAATTCACAAAGCCGGCCATGGCTGAGTGAATCTCTGTCGCTGCTGCAGGTGAGCTTGTCTGGCAGCAAAGCGAAAGGCAGGCGATTGCTGGCTGGTTTTGGTTTGCTGTCCTGTCATGGTAGATTGGTGACTTTAAGCATTTTGACTTGAACGCCATCGTTGGAAGGCAGCAAGATCAAAGGCTGAAGTTGCAGAAGAGGCGAAGTGGGCGAAATGTAGGGCTTTGTAGAGGTGGTCGATTGGAAGGCACAGCTAACAAGGCAACCACTCTCTGCTTCCAAACGCTGTGGTGTATTACAGCAGGATCATAGCGAGTTTCTATTAGTCCGTAGTCACCAAGGAAGGGGAAAGGTAGGGCGACAGGGAGGCATCATAGACAAGACTGAACTGAACTCTCTTCCGTCCACCCCCATCGGATCAAGGTCAAACGAAACCGGCTAGCGATACGCCACACATAATTGATCCAATTGTTGTCTTGGGCTACTTTTATTGGGGCATATTCAAAAAGTGATTGAATACGGCTTAGATTTAGAAACTTAGCCGAACATCCCAGCAAACTTCATCGTAGGGCACTATGGATGAGCGCTGAAGAAGTATTACCATCGGTGGAACAAAACCTCACACCTCGTCTATTTTTTATTAACATAACATTTATTTTATTTATTTTATTTATTTATTTTATTTTTATTTGATTAGCATAACTAAATTTTTCTAAATTTCATAAATCAGTTTTTTTCAGTTAAGATACGGTTTTGAACCGCAACCAGAAATAATTTAAGTGACCGCGGAGCGCATCCCCTCTTCCACATTTCTAAAATGACTTTCCTTCACTAAAATTTCCTTACCTTTTAGGGAAAAATTATTTGTTCAAATCCGTTGAGAATTCGCCATTTCTCAGCATTTGCCATTTTTCAATTTTTCTACCCAAATAAAGAATGTTTCAAATCCTCCGACTCTGGTCAACTCATCCAGATCTTCCTTAAATTTCATTACCTTTCAGAAAAAAAATAGTTTGTGCAAATCTGTTGAGAATTCGCCATTTATCAACATTCAAATGCTCCGGGGCCGGTATCACCCCTTCCTAAAATCCTAAAATATTAGAAATTCTGTCCTATTCCGTTGAGAATTCGCCCATTCCCAGCATTTCCAGAGCATATATATATATATGTTAAATTAATTGTACTTTAATTATGTTGCTTAGTTTTTATCTTGATAACTAGAACATTGGGAATCAAACATTAAACAAGAAGCAAGAGAGCACAACATTATAATACACTGCTACTACAGATATGTGGACGATTCTTTTATGGTGATCACGGACGAGGACAATCAATGGGAACATTTCGTTCACTACCTAAATCAGAAATGCGACTCTTTAAAAGTTACATGGGAGGAAGAACAAGATGGATGTCTGCCTTTCTTAGACATAAATGTAAGACGTGGTATGCTAATGAGTGATGATGGCTATGATCAATGGTACCCTATTACCTCAGTCTACCGCAAACCATGCAACACCAACTATGTCATGCCGTTTGATTCGTGTGCACCAATGTCTTATAAACTATCTTCACTACGAAGCGAGACCCACAGAGCAAAAAAGTACAGCAGCAACGCCCACTTACTGGACACTGAAATAAGGTACCTCATCAAGAAGTACAAATCATATGGCTACCCGATGTCCATAATAAATAAAACAACAAACAAGGTCTTGCACAAGGAGGAATCAGCAATCCAATTAGGAAACGATGAACGAAGATGCATTAATGTCAAAACACCATACTTCAATGAGAAAACCCTCATGGTACAAAAAAATACTGTTTGCCCAGGCTATATTAGGATAATCCCAACAACAGGACCAAAACTATGGCACCTTCTAGGCAGCAGACCAAAATGCAAATATGAAAACAGGCTGCAGACTAACGTAGTATACCAAATTAAATGCAAATGTGACAAGATGTATATAGGGGAAACCAAAAGACACCTGGAATCCAGAATCAAAGAACACAAAAGCAATTGGTGCAAGAATAGCCAGCACAACGTTTTCAAGGATCACCAAGGGAGTAATCATGGACCGGAATTTGACTCTGCTAAGGTAATACATAGGTGCAACCAGCAACATGAACGCAAAGCGGCTGAGGCTTTATGCATCAAACTGAATGAAACACGGGTAATTGTAGACCTAACCGATGTACAACGACAGCATGACATTCCAAATGGCGTTCTACCTCTTTTACAACCAGGACCTAATACAGCACGCTAAAATTTTGAATCATATACAGTTTTTACAGTGTTTTTCTTTGCGTAATTTATTTGTAATAGTTATTATTATGTTCGTTCTGACAAGTGTCAGAAATCTATTTTACTGATGAAGAAGATAATACTTCGAAACGTTTAAATATTTGTGACTACATCACTTCTGTGCTTACATTTCTGGATAGAGTATACATAAAGAGACATAGATAAATTCTACAGATTCAAACTTGTAGCCTTGTTCATGTAGCAAAATAAACAAGTATATGGCACATAGCGCAATAGGTGACCGCGGAGCGCATCCCCTCTGTTCGCAAGCGCGCAGAAGTGTGGGCCAAGTTTCCCCTATTCGTAGTCTGCCTTCTCTGTAGGAGACTCGCTTCTTTGCCTCCAAGTAGGTATCTCAGTTTGAACCCAAGGGGACACTTATCCTGCCTTTCTAAGCTTATCCCGCCCGCAAAGAAACAAAGAAGTAAAGTATTTAGATAGTGAAATTTTCAGATTGGTTCAAATTTGAGAAAGTCAGTGGAGATTGTGCATAAAGTAAGGTGACATCAAATGGGATGTCTTTATTCAATAAAATAATTTGATATAAATCTACAACAGAATCTTGCTGCATGATGATATTTGTTTATCTAGAACCACAACAAGAGCACCCCACTTTTCGGATATATATAGGGGGCTGAGTTGAGGAGGCGAGGAGTAGGTAGTGAGTTTGTGAGCTAGGTTTCAACTAGGGGCATAGATGTGGTACTCTTCTGCTAGGAGGGAGAGATGGAGGGATTGGAGTTTGGGCCTTGTTTTTGCAACGGATTTGAGGCTTCTAACGTTAGCAAAAAAGAGAGCGGTTGGGCTGCCTGAAAAGAGATTTGGCATGAGGTTGGGGGAAGGGCTTCAGGGGGTGGGAGCGGCGGTTGCGTCGGTCCAGGTCCTGTGTATGTATTTGACCTCATGGTCTTAATACCCTAGAGCTGATGTAATTTGTGGTTTGCTCACGAAGAGTTCCAATTCCTCACATCTGGACGAAACATGGGCCTTTCGACGCCTAGCGTTAGGGAATGTCAGCCTTTCGGCCTGGGACAAGCCCATCATCCAGGCTCTCACCATGGAATCGAACCCAAACCATTTGGAAAGAGGCCAGCAATGATAGACTGACGCTCTAACCACTAATCCACTGTGACCCCAGGTCCGATCGCGAGTGTGGTCTGATATGCGGATTAGGTAGAGGACTTGGTCGCGGTAGTTGATTATGAAATGCAATTGGGGGGGGGGGGTTGGAGCAGAAGACTGGATCTTTTCTCGGCGGAGTATGCGTTGATGGATGAAGGCAGACGCTTCTTTGGATCGGTCAGGGGGGGGGGGGCTTGGCGCTGGCTGAGGGGGCTGATTGGCTTTCGGGGTGGTTGGGAGAGGGCGGGAGGGGAGTCGGTAGGCTTTGTCCAACTTGACGGTGGCTTTGAGGTCAAGGGCGGAGATCAGCTGGGTGGAGACTGCATTCAGGTCCTTGTCGTCGGTGGTGGGGAGACCATGCATGATGATGGTTAGTAGACGTTCGCTTTCTTCCAGTAATTGGTGATTGTTTCGATGCTAGGCAGATCTTGGTGGATAAAGAGGGTGGGGCAAGGTGTTGTGCATTCCTCGATGTATATGAGGCAGCGGCATTAGCGTCAGTAATTGAGGTAATCTATGCCTCGAGGGAGTCGACGCGGGCACAGTAATCGGTGGCCTGTTTTGGCCGTTTTGGCTGGCGAAGAGTGGTTGGGGTGCTCTTGGCAGCATGTGCAGATGAGTGTGATGAAGGGCAGGGTCAGGGCGGACAGCTGGGCTTTCGACAGCTGCTTCTACCAACCAGTTCTTGCAGCCCAGTCTTAGTAGCAATGTGTTCATCAGAATAACTTAAAATTAGTTGAATGTTGAGAATTAATTGTTGAAAATTAACAGAAGTTTTAGCACAAAATTACCTGAAAATTGGTGGGCAAGTGCGCATAATTTACTAAACTGGTTTTTTCACCAAATTGCCTGACAATTTGTGGGAAATCCCTCATAGATTATATACCATTAAATGATTTATAGGCGTTTATAAAAATTATATTAAGGCGTTACAACTAACGTAAAAGTTTTTTCTGAATTGTGAACATTGGGTAGCGCTCCGCGGTCTCCTATTGCACTTTGCGCCATATACTTGTTTAAAACCATTTTAGCCTGTGAAATCAGATTGACTTAAATGACATTAACATGAATTTGGCTTGTTCAGCAAAAATAAGTTCATTGTTAAAGTTAAGTATGATTGAACGATTTATTTTAAAAGGCCATTTTAATTGTTCATGTTACCTCTTAATTCCTAAACAGAGATATTGCTGAGGCAAATGCACAGATTGTTATCTCAATCCTTCTATTAATTATGATTATTTTAACATTGCAAAAAATTTAAACTTGGTTTATGAATGGAATTTATGCTTTATTCAACTGATCTAGAGTGGTAGAAGTCGCCGGTGAGGCTGGTGGAGCCAGCACTAGCCTCCTCATTCTAAGATCTACCTCTTCTGATTGCATCATAATTCAACATGGCAGCCTATTCCCCAGTGCTGCCGAAGACATCCAAGGCGAATTGCGGGGAGCTGTGCCTGGGCAGGGGCCAATGGGCGGCGCTCCAAGCAGCACGTCACCTTTGGGAACTGCGCCTAGCACTTCTGCAAAGCCTTTATCGATGTCTCCTTCATCCCTCCAGGCTCTGCCTCTGTCAACATTAGTGATAAGTTTTTGGAGCTCTGCAAGGGATGGGCTAATGGTACAGGTTTCTGGATCCTCTGCAGCAGCTGTCAGACAACGGAGGCAAAAGCGCATGTGCGGTCATTAGTGGAGCAGATACTGGATGAGGGCAGGGAGCGGATGAAGTAAGCCCTCACCAGCCACCTTCTCCAACCAACCCCAGCCCCCGCACAGCTGCCAGCACCAAACCCTCAGCTACACCCATCTCAACTTCCAGCTCCGGACGCCGGAGTGGATCCCGCAATGATCCATCTTTTGCAGACGATGCAACAGCAGCTGCAGGCATCTGCGACCAGAAGGAGCACCTGATGGCAGAGCTGCCGCGGCAGTCGATAACCGGCAGCAGACCAGCCCCAGCCCATTGCTTTGCCTAAGCTCACGGCTGAATTTCCAGTGTTTAATGGCTCTGATTCAGCAGCCTTTGGCCAGTTTTGCAACTGGATCTAAAAAAACACATTCTTTACAAAACAATTGATGAGAGATTTTACAACTGCAACAATGACAGGACAATACATGGTATCACCTTCAACTGCACATTCATCTACTTGCACAGCTCTAGATATGGGTGCAAGAAATCTAGGAGGCTCTTCAACATGTGGTAAGTAATCAGCACATGCATTGTACCTTTAATTATTCATTTATATCAGTAAAGATAATTTAAAACAAAAGACCATTTTCATAACACACATGTTAGCGCTGAGTATTTGTAATTGTACGAATAAAAAAGTAACTAAATTATTGGTTCAGATTCTCAGCATATTTACATTAATTAAGAGTTTGATACAAATTTTTGGCAGATATTATTATTTCCATTTATTTCCATCAGTGTTTTATATACATGGTTGCGTGCCTTAATGTTCGAGAGTTGTCGGTTTTGCATGACCTCCATGTCCTTTGTAGATAACTTGTGTTGGTTTATTCTTAAATTTTACATATTGTTTTCCATGGTTTTTACTTGTTGAGCTCTCCTTTGAGTGGATAAGTGCATTGATTGTATGCTCTTCTAATTGAAGCACATTGTTTGCATTTTCCACATGACCTTTTGCTGCACATCCATGCGCTTGGTGGCTCATATTTTTCTTGCAACAAGAAATTGTTATAAGATAGGTAAGCATAAATGTCATCAAGCATAAAATAATCATTTCCAACTAATTATTTGACGTGCATCATTCTTGCAGCTAAGTTTATTATCTAATTTTTAAAAGCTAGGTTTCTAAGGTGCCGTGAAATTATAAACTATTTATCAACTAAACTCGTATTTTTAACAGAAAGGGTTCCATATAAAACGGAGGTAGAATAGCGTATGCCTGAAATATCAACTAATTGGTTTATTCGCAGCAGTAGGTGAATTTTGTGTTTTTACTTCATCCACTGGCTCAACAGATTCAGATAGCAAGCATTGACAAAATTACTAACCTCAGCAGGTGGCCACAAAATAAGCGCAAACAGGTTCTGGATGTGGGTGAGGCCCTGATGACTCTGCGGACGCTGAGGTTAAGGCTGTGCAAGAGGCAACAGAAGCGGACGATGGTCAGGGCATGGGGGCGCAGGAGGAACCTAGTGAATGACAACAGCTGCATTATGATGGTGGCAAGGCGCTGTGGGATGGTACTGATGTACGCGAGCTATGAAGGGGGGGGGGGCTGCGTTCAGGGGGGTGGCGCTTGAGTGTGGGTGGGGGGAGTTGGGGTGGGTGAGGTGGCCTGGCAAGCGAAGCATAGTGGTTTGATGTCATTTGGCTGGATCCTCGCAGTCTATGCCGAAGTCCATGTACAAAATTTTGAGCACGTGAAGCAGGTGATGTCGTGGAGGCTGGAGCTGGACAGGTGGATAGTTGCAGTGATGCTGCAGGCAGCACAGGGGCGGATAGTCAGAAGCCATATCTGTCAGCTTTTACTCTTCCAAGAGGAAGGGGTTTTGAAGAAACCATGTGCACGGAGCATGGTAAAGAGTGCGTGGAGTGATAATTGCAACATTTCTATGCTTAATTTATTATTTCGCCATAATCCAAGCCATGCCCTTCCTAAGCCAAGCCTTTAAAGGGATTAGGGGATTAGGGGATTATCCATCGAGATTTCATTTTAGCCTTGAGCATTAGCGATCTTAATGCTTATGTTAGCATGTGTGTTCAAGCTACTTATTTGGTAACCATCGAAATGTTTGATTTATGATTAGCTTAGGTTGCTAAAAGGCAGAACATTTGAATAAAACAAGGTATTCTCCGCTGTTACCAAGAGATGCGCGGCCTCGTTTCATGATACCAGACGAATTTGTGTACCAAAATTCAGCGGATTTCAAGCAGCCAAAATTCAGCGGATGAATTTAATGCTTGTTCATATTTTTGAAACATCAAGATTTTAGGTTTTTAATCATTAATTACCAGCTTCAAGATATCACCACAACAGACGTCCATGTCAAAAAGTAGCAGATTTCAATTTAAAACAATGAATTTGGGCTTTTTAAAATTTTTGAAACATCAGGATCTTAGGTTGTTGGTTATAAATCAGGAAATAATAGATATTTCGAAGTCTTGTTTGCAATTATCAGCCATTAATTTCTACTGTTTACTGATGTTTTTGCCAGTAGTAAAAGTAAGCATAGAATTGAAACCGAAATATAAAGATTTGTTAACCAAAAAGCCTAAGTCTTATGTGCAATTAGCCTTAGGTACACGTCAAGGCTCTTCAGTATTGGATAAGCTTCGCTGTGAGAGCTCAGGGCTGCGCTGCAACGGAACCCGGAATGCAACAATGGATGGGACGAGCAACACTGTCCTTTTGATTCCAAACTCCCTTTCAGTTCGATTTTAAAGGGCGCTGGTTTTAGCTGCTGTCCACTGCTCGGGTTAATCACACGGCGAGGGGTCATATCACACCGCGGAGATGCAAGGGACCATCCAGAGCCACTGCTGCTTCCAAGCACATACATGTATTGACTTGTCATTACCTCAAGTACCTAAGCTTTTTGTTCCAAATATTTGATTTCTGATGGTAATTGTTTTGTTCTCTTCAGCAGAGTAATGTTCACTAACATACAAAAAATAAAAAAATATTTTAAATAAAATAATTTTATTAATTTTTTAAAATCTACTGCTTCTACTTTTGTTTACTAAATATGGGCATGGTGACTAAATTTTAATGGAAGTTCCAAATTGATAAGAAATGGAGTTGAACTCTAATTTTACAAAATCTAATTGAAACAATTTAACTATACTGCCATGACAATAATTGGATTGCGCTGCGCCCCCTGCGCAGTATGCACTTCAAAAAACCCTATCCGCATTCTCGCGAGACTAAAACAATATGTTCCCTGCAAGCCAGCAACATGGATTTCCAGGAGCTTTTCCTCAGCTCACTCTGGCTCCTTTTTGGCACCTACATTACCGGTTATTTCTTTGCAACCTTAGTTGGAGTCTAGTTACGGACATACACGATCCACTTCCATTTGCTCAAAGTCACACTAACCACGTATAAATGGCCTCGCACGCGAGTCTGGAAGAGGTGTAACGGCATCTGGAGATGGACAAGCAGTTCCTGTCAAAGGGCCAATTTGCTGACGCCCTCACGCACTACCACGCTGCAGTTGGTTCACACTTTGGCATCCTCTATTTTGTAACTGCCTCAAACTATTCCGCACAGAATGTCAAAATGTATCGGTATCGATCATTAATTAGGTAGTGCAAGTTAAAACCAATCATCAGCAAAATTACAATACCCCATAATCTCAGTCTCCTCTGAAACATCCCTAGAAAATCCGTGCAAGCCCTTACAGCTGCTCACACCTTGCAGATCTGAACCCGGCGAACTACCAGACACTGCAGAAGAGCAACAGTGTACCTGGCCATGGGTCGATCCAAGGCCGCCATCCCCCATCTTGACCTCGTCATCGAGCTAAAGCCGGACTTTGCTGCAGTTTCTTTTCCATTCACATTCTTGCCTCGTCGATCGAGAATAAGATGGCATTTGTTTTGAAGGTCAGACAACAGAGGGGCAATGTGTTGCTGAAGTAGAGCTCTTCAATGCAATGTGCTCTTCCTCAAGTCACGCTGGCTCTTTTTTGGCAACTTCTTCATCTTCCGCTCTCCGCCGACGGGTCCATACTCCCCTAGCTTGATCCTGGGCTTGTTCTCTGGCCCCTCCACGGGCTTGTTCTCCAACCCCTCCTCCATGGGCTAGTTCGCTGGACCCTCCTTCACGGGCTTGTTCTCCTCGGGCTTGACCTCCACAGTCTTGTTCTCTGACCCCTCCACATGCGTGTTCTCAGGTCCCTCCACGGGCTTGTTCTCCACGGGCTTGGGCTTGTTCCCCACGGGCTTGTTCACTGGCCTCTCCTCCACGTTCTCTGGCCCCTTCACGGGCTTGTTCTCCATGACCATGTTCTCTGGCCCCACCATACCCTTGTTCTCTGACCCCTCCATGACCTTTGGCCCCTCCATGGACTTGTTCTCCATGGGCTTGTTCTCGGGGCCCTCCTCTAGACCCTCCTTCACAATCTCTAGACCCTCCACGGTCTCTGGACCCTCCTTCACGGGCTTGTTCTCCGCCACAGGCTTGTTCAGCTCGTCCACCTTGTTCACTGGCTCTTCCACAAGCTCGTCCACAGACGTCGGCTTAGTGTTCTCCACACCCTTTTCCATAGAACCCTCCACAGCAGCCGTAGCAGGCTTTCAATCTCCGACCGGATGTGGTCCATACTTCCAGACCTCCACTCATTCGAGGTGGGGCTTCTCTACCTCCACCTTAAAATCCTGCTTCTCCCACATCATCGGCTCGTCTCACCCTAGCACTGCTGTGAGGAAGTTGTTCAGTTCCTCCACCGTAATGCTTTGCCCATGGCTCTCGTGTTCCTTAATAGATGCGAGGTAAATAAGAGGAGCAAAAATAAAAAATGTTACCTTTCCAGTCAGCGTTGACTTCCAAACAGCCCCTGCAGGACCAACTCTTTCCCCTGCCGGTAGTAGTTCCAGATGGATGTATGCTCTTCTTCTTCTTCTTCTTCTTGGTGGGGTCAAAATCTGTAAATTTCTCTATCCAACCAAGTTATTTTCTCTATCCAACATACA
The DNA here is from genome assembly GCA_030248095.1 of Ptycholaimellus sp. GST1_10. NCBI lineage: Eukaryota > Metazoa > Nematoda > Chromadorea > Chromadorida > Chromadoridae > Ptycholaimellus > Ptycholaimellus sp. GST1_10. The sequence continues at coordinate 17,140 of JASANA010000293.1, forward strand.
TTTGTCCTAAACTACCTCCTCCTTGACTGGCAAATCTGAAACATGTCTATATTTTTCCAATTTCATCTTGGTATTTTCCACATCAGTTCCCATTTCTTCCAACAAGCGGCTGACTTCAACAACTGCGGACTACTAAGAGTCCGTTTCAGCCGTTTCTTCTCTAGCAGCCTTCCTCTGTGGACTCCGACTGCAGACCTGAGAATGGCAACGATGCAGTATCTTTCATTAGCAATTCATTCACAGCAGCCTTCCTCTGTGGACTCCGACTGTGGCTTGAACTGTGAACTCAGATGCCTGTGGAAAGCCCCGCCTAAGAGCTACTAGGAGCCAGTGGGCAACCACTACTCGGCCTACTGCTACTCTTCTCTGTCACCCTTATGGGGGGAGGCAGGAAGACTGCAGGGGCATGCCCTGCTACACTCTGCCCATCTGCTGAGGAGGCGGGAGAAAAGCAGGAATCAATGGCTGGGACGGCTGACATGGGAGCGGCCGTCACATAAGGGACTGGCAAAGTCCCTCATTCCTTCTCTCTTCGGAGGCACAGCCGCCCATTAGTTACTCTGCAAAGGCCTATTACGCCTTTTGCCGCCTTGAGCCATCAACAGATGGGAGGAGGATGCAGAGGAGAGCGAATTTGTTCTACAGAACTCTGCGCTGATGAGCACAGAATTCGCGCCAGTGCAGGCCTACCAGGTGGCCAGAAATGCACCCAGCCTACCAGGTGGCTGGTTATCAACATGTGAAGGAGAACAGAACAATAAACCCTCAGCACCCATCATGGCCTACACAGTGGATGATTCGACAAATGCAGACTACGAGGAGTCTGCTTTGCAGCCAAACAAGTGGCTGATCTTGTCAGTGCGGGCCATTAGGAGTCTGCCTCGCAGCCAAACAAGTGGCTGACTGGACAAGCGCAGACCTTTTCGAGTCTGCTTTGCAGCCAAACAAGTGGCTGACTTCAACAACTGCAGACTACTAAGAGTCCATGTCACGGCCAAACCGGCAGCTGTGGAGGGTTCTATGGGAAAGGGTGTGGAGAACAGCCGAGCGTCTGTGGACGAGCTTGTGGAAGAGGCAGTGAAAAGGTGGACAAGTGAAAAGCCTGTCGTGGAGAAAAGCGTGAAGGAAGGTGCAGAGACCGTGGAGGGTCTGAGGGTGTGAAGGAGGGTACTGAGGAGGGCCGACAGCATGGAGACAGGTCATGGAGGGCCAGAGGTAATGAAGATTAGAGAACAAGGGTATGGTGAGGCAAGAGAACATGGTCATGAGACAAGCCCGTGAAGGGGCAAAGGACGGGGAGGAGGCCATGGAACAAGCCCGTGGGGAAGAGCCCAAGCCCGTGGAGAGAAGCCCGTGGAGGGACCTGAGAACACGCATGTGGAGGGGACAGAGAACAAGACTGTGGAGGTCAAGCCCAGGAGAACAAGCCCGTGAAGGAGGGCCCAGCGAACTAGCCCATGGAGGAGGGGTTGGAGAACAAGCCCGTGGAGGGGCCAGAGAACAAGCCCAGGATCAAGCTAGGGGAGTATGGACCCGTCGGCGGAGAGCGGAAGATGAAGAAGTTGCAAAAAAAGAGCCAGCGTGACCTGAGGAGAGCACATTGCATTGAAGAGCTCTGCTTCAGCAGCACATTTCCCCGCTGTTGTCTGGCCTTCAAAACAAACGCGATCAAATTCCCGATCGACGAGCTGAGAGTTGGAAGGGAAGAAAAACGGAAGCGAAGTCTGGCTTGAGCTCGATGACGCGGTCGAGGTCGGGGATGGCGGCCTTGGAGCGACCCATGGCCAGGTACACCGTTGCTCTTCTGCAGTGTCTGGTAGTTCCCGGGTTCAGTTGCAAGGCGTGAGCAGCTGGTAAAGGCTTGCAGGGCATTTGTAGGGATGTTTCAGAGGCCACTGAGATTATGGGCTATTGACATTTTGCTGATGATTGATTTTAACTTGCACCACCTAACTAATGATCGATGCAGATACATTTTGACATTCTGTGCGGAATAGTTTGAGGCAGGGAAGAAATAGAGGAGGCCAAAAGGTGAACCGACTGCGGCGTGGTAGTGGGTAAGGGCGTCAGCAAATTGGCCTTTTGACAAGAACTGCTTGCCCATCTCCAGATGCCGCTCCACCTCTTCCAGACTCGCGTGCGAGGCCATTTATACGATGGTTAGTGTGACTTTGAGCAAATGGAAGTGGATCGTGTATGTCCGTAACTAGACTCCTACTAAGGTTGCAAAGGACTAACCGGTAATGTAGGTGCCGAAAAGGAGCCAGAGTGAGCTGAGGAAGAGCTCCTGGAAATCCATGCTTTTCTGGCTCGCAGGGAGCAGCTTGTTTGAGTCTCGCGAGAATGCGGATAGGGTTTTTTGAAGTGCATACTGCGCAGGGGGCGCAGCGCAATCCAATTATTGTCATGGCAGTATAGTTAAATTGTTTCAATTAGATTTTGTAAAATTAGAGTTCAACTCCATTTCTTATCAATTTGGAACTTCCATTAAAATTTAGTCACCATGCCCATATTTAGTAAACAAAAGTAGAAGCAGTAGATTTTAAAAAATTAATAAAATTATTTTATTTAAAATATTTTTTTATTTTTTGTATGTTAGTGAACATTACTCTGCTGAAGAGAACAAAACAATTACCATCAGAAATCAAATATTTGGAACAAAAAGCTTAGGTCCTTGAGGTAATGACAAGTCAATACATGTATGTGCTTGGAAGCAGCAGTGGCTCTGGATGGTCCCTTGCATCTCCGCGGTGTGATATGACCCCTCGCCGTGTGATTAACCCGAGCAGTGGACAGCAGCTAAAACCAGCGCCCTTTAAAATCGAACTGAAAGGGAGTTTGGAATCAAAAGGACAGTGTTGCTCGTCCCAGCCATTGTTGCATTCCGGGTTCCGTTGCAGCGCAGCCCTGAGCTCTCGCAGCGAAGCTTATCCAATACTGAAGAGCCTTGACGTGTACCTAAGGCTAATTGCACATAAGACTTAGGCTTTTTGGTTAACAAATCTTTATATTTCGGTTTCAATTCTATGCTTACTTTTACTACTGGCAAAAACATCAGTAAACAGTAGAAATTAATGGCTGATAATTGCAAACAAGACTTCGAAATATCTATTATTTCCTGATTTATAACCAACAACCTAAGATCCTGATGTTTCAAAAATTTTAAAAAGCCCAAATTCATTGTTTTAAATTGAAATCTGCTACTTTTTGACATGGACGTCTGTTGTGGTGATATCTTGAAGCTGGTAATTAATGATTAAAAACCTAAAATCTTGATGTTTCAAAAATATGAACAAGCATTAAATTCATCCGCTGAATTTTGGCTGCTTGAAATCCGCTGAATTTTGGTACACAAATTCGTCTGGTATCATGAAACGAGGCCGCGCATCTCTTGGTAACAGCGGAGAATACCTTGTTTTATTCAAATGTTCTGCCTTTTAGCAACCTAAGCTAATCATAAATCAAACATTTCGATGGTTACCAAATAAGTAGCTTGAACACACATGCTAACATAAGCATTAAGATCGCTAATGCTCAAGGCTAAAATGAAATCTCGATGGATAATCCCCTAATCCCCTAATCCCTTTAAAGGCTTGGCTTAGGAAGGGCATGGCTTGGATTATGGCGAAATAATCAATTAAGCATAGAAATGTTGCAATTATCACTCCACGCACTCTTTACCATGCTCCGTGCACATGGTTTCTTCAAAACCCCTTCCTCTTGGAAGAGTAAAAGCTGACAGATATGGCTTCTGACTATCCGCCCCTGTGCTGCCTGCAGCATCACTGCAACTATCCACCTGTCCAGCTCCAGCCTCCACGACATCACCTGCTTCACGTGCTCAAAATTTTGTACATGGACTTCGGCATAGACTGCGAGGATCCAGCCAAATGACATCAAACCACTATGCTTCGCTTGCCAGGCCACCTCACCCACCCCAACTCCACCCACCCACACTCAAGCGCCACCCCACTGAAAGCAGCCCCCCCCCCTTCCTAGCTCGCGTACAGGAGTACCATCCCACAGCGCCTGGCCACCCTCAGAATGCAGCGGGTGTCAGGCACAAGGTTCCTCCTGCGCCCCCAAGCCCGGACCAGCGTCCGCTTCTGTTGGCTCTTGCACAGCCTTAACCTCAGCGTCCGCAGAGTCATCAGGGCCTCACCCACATCCAGAACCTGTTTGCGCTTATTTTGTGGCCACCTGCTGAGGTTAGTAATTTTGTCAATGCTTGCTATCTGAATCTGTTGAGCCAGTGGATGAAGTAAAAACACAAAATTCACCTACTGCTGCGAATAAACCAATTAGTTGATATTTCAGGCATACGCTATTCTACCTCCGTTTTATATGGAACCCTTTCTGTTAAAAATACGAGTTTAGTTGATAAATAGTTTATAATTTCACGGCACCTTAGAAACCTAGCTTTTAAAAATTAGATAATAAACTTAGCTGCAAGAATGATGCACGTCAAATAATTAGTTGGAAATGATTATTTTATGCTTGATGACATTTATGCTTACCTATCTTATAACAATTTCTTGTTGCAAGAAAAATATGAGCCACCAAGCGCATGGATGTGCAGCAAAAGGTCATGTGGAAAATGCAAACAATGTGCTTCAATTAGAAGAGCATACAATCAATGCACTTATCCACTCAAAGGAGAGCTCAACAAGTAAAAACCATGGAAAACAATATGTAAAATTTAAGAATAAACCAACACAAGTTATCTACAAAGGACATGGAGGTCATGCAAAACCGACAACTCTCGAACATTAAGGCACGCAACCATGTATATAAAACACTGATGGAAATAAATGGAAATAATAATATCTGCCAAAAATTTGTATCAAACTCTTAATTAATGTAAATATGCTGAGAATCTGAACCAATAATTTAGTTACTTTTTTATTCGTACAATTACAAATACTCAGCGCTAACATGTGTGTTATGAAAATGGTCTTTTGTTTTAAATTATCTTTACTGATATAAATGAATAATTAAAGGTACAATGCATGTGCTGATTACTTACCACATGTTGAAGAGCCTCCTAGATTTCTTGCACCCATATCTAGAGCTGTGCAAGTAGATGAATGTGCAGTTGAAGGTGATACCATGTATTGTCCTGTCATTGTTGCAGTTGTAAAATCTCTCATCAATTGTTTTGTAAAGAATGTGTTTTTTTAGATCCAGTTGCAAAACTGGCCAACGGCTGCTGATTCAGAGCCATTAAACACTGGAAATTCAGCCGTGAGCTTAGGCAAAGCAATGGGCTGGGGCTGGTCTGCTGCCGGTTATCGACTGCCGCGGCAGCTCTGCCATCAGGTGCTCCTTCTGGTCGCAGATGCCTGCAGCTGCTGTTGCATCGTCTGCAAAAGATGGATCATTGCGGGATCCACTCCGGCGTCCGGAGCTGGAAGTTGAGATGGGTGTAGCTGAGGGTTTGGTGCTGGCAGCTGTGCGGGGGCTGGGGTTGGTTGGAGAAGGTGGCTGGTGAGGGCTTACTTCATCCGCTCCCTGCCCTCATCCAGTATCTGCTCCACTAATGACCGCACATGCGCTTTTGCCTCCGTTGTCTGACAGCTGCTGCAGAGGATCCAGAAACCTGTACCATTAGCCCATCCCTTGCAGAGCTCCAAAAACTTATCACTAATGTTGACAGAGGCAGAGCCTGGAGGGATGAAGGAGACATCGATAAAGGCTTTGCAGAAGTGCTAGGCGCAGTTCCCAAAGGTGACGTGCTGCTTGGAGCGCCGCCCATTGGCCCCTGCCCAGGCACAGCTCCCCGCAATTCGCCTTGGATGTCTTCGGCAGCACTGGGGAATAGGCTGCCATGTTGAATTATGATGCAATCAGAAGAGGTAGATCTTAGAATGAGGAGGCTAGTGCTGGCTCCACCAGCCTCACCGGCGACTTCTACCACTCTAGATCAGTTGAATAAAGCATAAATTCCATTCATAAACCAAGTTTAAATTTTTTGCAATGTTAAAATAATCATAATTAATAGAAGGATTGAGATAACAATCTGTGCATTTGCCTCAGCAATATCTCTGTTTAGGAATTAAGAGGTAACATGAACAATTAAAATGGCCTTTTAAAATAAATCGTTCAATCATACTTAACTTTAACAATGAACTTATTTTTGCTGAACAAGCCAAATTCATGTTAATGTCATTTAAGTCAATCTGATTTCACAGGCTAAAATGGTTTTAAACAAGTATATGGCGCAAAGTGCAATAGGAGACCGCGGAGCGCTACCCAATGTTCACAATTCAGAAAAAACTTTTACGTTAGTTGTAACGCCTTAATATAATTTTTATAAACGCCTATAAATCATTTAATGGTATATAATCTATGAGGGATTTCCCACAAATTGTCAGGCAATTTGGTGAAAAAACCAGTTTAGTAAATTATGCGCACTTGCCCACCAATTTTCAGGTAATTTTGTGCTAAAACTTCTGTTAATTTTCAACAATTAATTCTCAACATTCAACTAATTTTAAGTTATTCTGATGAACACATTGCTACTAAGACTGGGCTGCAAGAACTGGTTGGTAGAAGCAGCTGTCGAAAGCCCAGCTGTCCGCCCTGACCCTGCCCTTCATCACACTCATCTGCACATGCTGCCAAGAGCACCCCAACCACTCTTCGCCAGCCAAAACGGCCAAAACAGGCCACCGATTACTGTGCCCGCGTCGACTCCCTCGAGGCATAGATTACCTCAATTACTGACGCTAATGCCGCTGCCTCATATACATCGAGGAATGCACAACACCTTGCCCCACCCTCTTTATCCACCAAGATCTGCCTAGCATCGAAACAATCACCAATTACTGGAAGAAAGCGAACGTCTACTAACCATCATCATGCATGGTCTCCCCACCACCGACGACAAGGACCTGAATGCAGTCTCCACCCAGCTGATCTCCGCCCTTGACCTAAAAGCCACCTTAAATTTGTACAAAGCCTACCGACTCCCCTCCCGCCCTCTCCCAACCCCCCCGAAAGCCAAGAAGACCCCTCAGCCAGCGCCAAGCCCCCCCCCCCTGACCGATCCAAAGAAGCGTCTGCCTTCATCCATCAACGCATACTCCGCCGAGAAAAGATCCAGTCTTCTGCTCCAACCCCCCCCCAAGTGCATTTCATAATCAACTACCGCGACCAAGTCCTCTACCTAATCCGCATATCAGACCACACTCGCGATAGGACCTGGGGTCACAGTGGATTAGTGGTTAGAGCGTCAGTCTATCATTGCTGGCCTCTTTCCAAATGGTTTGGGTTCGATTCCATGGTGAGAGCCTGGATGATGGGCTTGTCCCAGGCCGAAAGGCTGACATTCCCTAACGCTAGGCGTCGAAAGGCCCATGTTTCGTCCAGATGTGAGGAATTGGAACTCTTCGTGAGCAAACCACAAATTACATCAGCTCTAGGGTATTAAGACCATGAGGTCAAATACATACACAGGACCTGGACCGACAGGACCGCCACTCCCACCCCCCTGAAGCCCTTCCCCCAACCTCATGCCAAATCTCTTTTCAGGCAGCCCAACCGCTCTCTTTTTTGCTAACGTTAGAAGCCTCAAATCCATTGCAAAACTAGGCCAAAACCCCAATTCCTCCAAATCTCCCTCCAAGCAGAAGAATACCAAACCTATGCCCTAGTTGAAACCTAGCTCACAAACTCACTACCTACTCCTCGCCTCCTCAACTCAGCCCCCTATATATATCCGAAAAGTGGGGTGCTCTTGTTGGTTCTAAATTAAACAAATATCATAGTGCAGCAAGATTCTGTTGTAGATTTATATCAAATTATTTATTGAATAAAGACATCCCATTTGATGTCACCTTACTTTATGCACAATCTCCACTGATTTTTCTCAAATTTGAACCAATCAGAAAATTTCACTATCTAAATACTTTACTTCTTTGTTTCTTTGCGGGCGGGATAAGCTTAGAAAGGCAGGATAAGTGTCCCCTTGGGTTCAAACTGAGATACCTACTTGGAGGCAAAGAAGTACGCGTCTCCTACAGAGAAGGCAGACTACGATAGGGAAACTTGGCCCACACTTCTGCGCGCTTGCGAACAGAGGGGATGCGCTCCGCGGTCACCTATTGCGCTATGTGCCATATACTTGTTTATTTTGCTACATGAACAAGGCTACGAGTTTGAATCTGTAGAATTTATCTATGTCTCTTTGATAGTTTAACATTCGTAGGTTTTTGTCTATCTTAGCATTCTAATCATAAATTATCATTAATCTTATCTTAACAACACCAATTCATAAGAATAATGGAGCTCAAACCTAGCGCATGCAAGCAAACCTGAGCATCAGTTTCAATTTAATGCATAGAACTGCGCAGTTTGGCTTCAGTGAAGCATAAGGAAAATGGGTAGAGGCCAAAGTCGAGCAAAATGTGTTTCACAAACGTGAATTGATTGAGAATTTTCTCCGTTAGGCATATAAAAAAGACACCATTTAAAAGCTGGAGAAGTTTGCTAAAACATGTAATTCTTCGATTTTCCTGTCTTCGATTCTTCCTGTCTAATTCTTCGATTTTCCAGCGTGTGGAGTGAAGTTTAAAGTTTAAAGCAGGCCGCGCACCTATTAGCGGTAGCCGATTTTAACTTGTTCAAAACAAAATAAGAGATATTGTTAGGTCAAATTACAATCTTTGAAAATTAATCAGATAACGTGGTATCATACTTAACAAATCACAGACATCCTGAACATGTAGATAATCATAAACCGAGCAAGTAAAAATGCACTAGTAGGTTCAGCTTGTTGTTGTCATTTAAATCTTCACGATTTGTATACTCTATCCAGAAATGTAAGCACAGAAGTGATGTAGTCACAAATATTTAAACGTTTTGAAGTATTATCTTCTTCATCAGTAAAATAGATTTCTGACACTTGTCAGAACAAACATAATAATAACTATTACAAATAAATTACACAAAGAAAAACACTGTAAAAACTGTATATGATTCAAAATTTTAGCGTGCTGTATTAGGTCCTGGTTGTAAAAGTGGTAGAACGCCATTTGGAATGTCATGCTGTCGTTGTACATTGGTTAGGTCTACAATTACCCGTGTTTCGTTCAGTTTGATGCATAAAGCGTCTGCCGCTTTGCGTTCATGTTGCTGGTTGCACCTATGTATTACCTTAGCAGAGTCAAATTCCGGTCCATGATTACTCCCTTGGTGATCCTTGAAAACGTTATGCTGGCTATTCTTGCACCAATTGCTTTTGTGTTCTTTGACTCTGGATTCCAGGTGTCTTTTGGTTTCCCCTATATACATCTTGTCACATTTGCATTTAATTTGGTATACTACGTTAGTCTGCAGCCTGTTTTCATATTTGCATTTTGGTCTGCTGCCTAGAAGGTGCCATAGTTTTGGTCATGTTGTTGGGATTATCCTAATATAGCCTGGGCGAACAGTGTTTTTTTGTACCATGAGGGTTTTCTCATTGAAGTATGGTGTTTTGACATTAATGCATCTTCGTTCATCGTTTCCTAATTGGATTGCTGATTCCTCCTTGTGCAAGACCTTGTTTGTTGTTTTATTTATTATCGACATCGGGTAGCCATATGATTTGTATTTCTTGATGAGGTACCTTATTCCAGTGTCCAGTAAGTGGGCATTGCTGCTGTACTTTTTGGCTCTGTGGGTCTCGCTTTGTAGTGAAGATAGTTTATAAGACATTGGTGCACACGAATCAAACGGCATGGCATAGTTGGTGTTGCATGGTTTGCGGTAGACTGAGGTAATAGGGTACCATTGATCATCGCCATCATCACTCATTAGCATACCACGTTATCTGATTAATTTTCAAAGATTGTAATTTGACCTAACAATATCTCTTATTTTGTTTTGAACAAGTTAAAATCGGCTACCGCTAATAGGTGCGCGGCCTGCTTTAAACTTTATTTTCACTCCACACGCTGGAAAATCGAAGAATTAGACAGGAAGAATCGAAGACAGGAAAATCGAAGAATTACATGTTTTAGCAAACTTCTCCAGCTTTTAAATGGTGTCTTTTTTATATGCCTAACGGAGAAAATTCTCAATCAATTCACGTTTGTGAAACACATTTTGCTCGACTTTGGCCTCGACCCATTTTCCTTATGCTTCACTGAAGCCAAACTGCGCAGTTCTATGCATTAAATTGAAACTGATGCTCAGGTTTGCTTGCATGCGCTAGGTTTGAGCTCCATTATTATGAATTGGTGTTGTTAAGATAAGATTAATGATAATTTATGGATTAGAATGCTAAGATAGACAAAAACCTACGAATGTTAAACTATCAAAGAGACATAGATAAATTCTAGGATTCAAACTCGTAGCCTTGTTCATGTAGCAAAATAAACAAGTATATGGCACATAGCGCAATAGGTGACCACGGAGCGCATCCCCTCTGTTCGCAAGCGCGCAGAAGTGTGGGCCAAGTTTCCCTATCGTAGTCTGCCTTCTCTGTAGGAGACGCGTACTTCTTTTGCCTCCAAGTAGGTATCTCAGTTTGAACAGCAAT
>JASANA010000294.1:0-16582 GCA_030248095.1 Ptycholaimellus sp. GST1_10
TGAGCAGTGATCGGTAAACGTAAACGGGTTGAACGGTAAATGCAAAAAAAAAACGTAAAAATTTTCCTGACTTTGAACATAATTCACTTTGAACGTAAATACACGGATCGATTTCAAAGTGCCAAAAAACGGTATGGAAACGTATTGAAAATGGAAATTTTCCATTTACCGATATCCGTTTATAGGGGCCTAGGCCTGCTGGTGGGTGTGCAGTTTCTATCAAGGTCATTCCCAGGCGTTCCTCCTATTGTGATGTTATGTGATCTCAGCTTTTCTTCCCAGTTCTGTTCTTCCCAGCAACGCCATCGCCACTCGCCCATCGACGAACGTCTATATCAAGGCCTTCATCAACAAGATCCGGGAGAACATGCGGCACCGGTTCGCAGAGTTCCTGGACCCCCGCCGGCCAGACTTCGACCCTCTGCCTGCCTGCGCAGCTTTCCTGGACACTCGACAGCGAGATCGACTAAGCGAAGGGCTGCAGACGGCTGCACAGAAGCACATCGAGGAGCTATTGGAGGCCGACATCAGCAAGGCCTACCTCCAAGAGCTGGATGAGCAGGAAGACGAAGGAGGATCTCTGCGACCCAGCACCAGCTGCCCCCCAGCTCCTAAGAAGCGCCGACATACAGGTGTCCCCTTTTCCTGCTTTCTTTTACAGGTTGACATGACAACAAGAGAAATGCTTGGAGGTGCTGAGGAAGAAGAGTCTGGTGAGGTACAGCCGAAGGCCATCAAGCACCTCGACTTCGATGAACTCTTCTCAGCTCCTTCTGCCCCTCAAGACCTCGAAGAGACGCCGCAGCAAGTTCAAGGGCTGGAAGAAGAAGATGAGGACGAGCTGGCACCCATCATGCTGCGCCAAGAGTCCGCCCTAAACCACGCCAAAGCCCTACTCACTCTCTACGCATCACTGGAGCTCTCTGCGTCTGAGACTGACAAGGGTTCGCATCACTTTTACCTCCAGCCTGCAACACTAGTGGCTTGGCTACCTATAGACTTACATTGCAGGTGCATCACCCCTCACATGGTGGACGGGGCTGATGAAAGTGCCTGGAGGAGCGGGTGAACGGGCAGCGCTCTGGGTCAAGCACAACGCACTCCGTGACCTAGCGATTTCAATCCTGTCCCTTCCCAGCTCCTCTGCAGATGCAGAGCGCATTTTCTCCTCCATGGGCCTCCTCTTAAACAGTCGACGCAATCGCTTAGGGGAGAAGACTGTGCAGACTGAGCTCCTTTTCCAGGTCAACAAAAAGCTGACTAAGGAGCTCTAGGATTGCCCGTGCCTTTTTCAGCAGTTGCTAGCCAGTTTCACATGTTTCATGCATTGTTTTGTGGCTCCAGTTTCTTTCTGACCTGCAGTTTCTAGGACCGAAATTTTGGCAGGTAAACGGGTATCGGTAAACGGAACATGGAAACGCAAAAGATGCAAACCAAAAATGGCCATAAACCCATGGTAAACGAACGGTAAATCTAACGCATGTAAACCTATGGAAAAAAAATGGAAAAAACGGAAAGCAAACATAAATGGAAAAACGGAATTTTTTTTGCATTTACCGACCACTGGGTGTGAGGCGGTTGGGAGTGGGAGAGGGAAGAGCAGAGACTGGAGTGTGGAGTGAAGTGAAAGGCGAGTCAGGCAGACTGCCTCTATCCACACCCCGCGCCCCATTGCCCTTTGTGCCCCTTGTCTGTTGGATGGGGGAGTGGGGGCGTGGCCAGATGTGGACATCAGATAAGAGAGCAAGAGCGGCTGGATGGAGGGAAGTGGTCTGAGAGGGGTGCACTTGTAGCGTAGGAGGGGGGACCAGCTGGGGTGTGCGGAAGAAGGGGATGGGTGGTGAATTTGCATTCCAGCGCCCCTCAGCCTAGGCCCTGGGCTGGCCATTTTCAAAACATTGCCCATTGATGTCACGGCCTTTATGCGCAAAAATCTGGAACCTTCCATTGCGTCCAGAGATTGCGTTGGAGTTTTGTCATGGCCCCGAACACGGAACGGCATGAAAAGCCCTTTTTGTTGGCCTCCAACGCAGAGTGTAGCCATCAGCCACAAGAAAAATTGAAGAAGTTTATGTGCAATAAAAAATAAAAGAAGAAGAAAGCGGCGAAAAGGAATAGTTCTGAAACCGCTTGACAAATGATGTTAGAGCCCCTGCAGTGGCCCTGTCTATCGGAGTGGGTACAGCCAGGTTGAAGAGCATGGCAGGGAGCTGCAGTCGAGTGCGGAGGATGTCTGAACGGTTGATCAGGCCATCCGAAAGAAGCCTATCCAAGCTGCCATCTGTCAGTCAAGCCCTGCAGAGCCAATGTCTCCATCATTTTGCCTCCTGGCTGAGCCACAAAACGGTCTAGGTCGCGAGCCTTAGCCATAAAAGTCCTATCGGCTTTTCTGCAGAGCAGAGCAGCCAGCCATAAAGCGCTGTTTGCAAAAAGCAAGACAGCTGCCCAAAAATATGGACTGCCAAAGCAGGTCAATGAGCCCGAAAGTTTGCTGATTGCTAAGCAATACAGCTGCCCTTGGTAAAAGCTTTCTGCCGAAGCAGAGAAGCTGCCCTTGTCGGAGTTGAAGACAAAGAAGGCGGTGTCAAAGCTTGGGCCACAAGAGAGACTGGAGAATCCAGCCGAGGACGCACTCACCATATTTGTAGCTTCTTATGTGTCCATATATATACTTATGTTAGAGGTTGATTATATGCTTTGTCTTGCAATTAGGGACCAAGGAGCCAGGAGATCATTATCAGATGTAGCCAATAACATACAACTGGAGGCATCATCAAGCCTAGCCTCGCCCTATTTCTGACTTCCCTTGCCCTGCTGGGGCTTGGGAGCTATTTTGCGCTTGCCTCATGCAATTGTTTAGCATATTTGAGCACTCCTACTGAGGCTGCGTACATTTGCAAAAGGCCTAAATAAGTAAGTTCACAAAAGGAAATTGAGAAATATTGATCTATGGAAGAGCAGGAAGTTTTTTAGTACAAAAATTGCACCTTCGCCAAAGTGCCCTATGTTATAACATGGGGCCATTCTTGACTGTGGCTTACAAAAGTGCTTTTTTTTCCTTTGGTACATCTCTTTTTGAAAGATTTCTCATCATTTTCTAGACCAAAATTACACGAAAATTTCAAAAATGATAGTCATTTACCCGAATAGGTAAGTTGAGGGCATGAAAATGGCATGTTTTGACAAAAATGGAAAAATTCAGATTTTGGTAATCAGCAAGTTAGTTAAGGTTTTTTCGATTCAGGCGCATATTAGGAACAAACCAAGAGAACAGGCAGGTCGGGAAGATTGTTAGCTTTCGATCGATACCCATAATGCTAGTATTTTGAGTGTAAAATACCTAGAAATTACCAGAAATGTAAGTTGAACTCGCTAAAACTCAAATTTTGGCAAATTTTCGACCTCCCTTCACGTTTGGAGCTGTAGCGAGCCCAATTTTCAGTATTTTTCGCCCAAAATTGGTGGAGATACATAAAATTGTATATAGATTCAGAATCTGCAATAAAAAAGGGGGGTCAAAAAATTTATGTCCGGCCCCCCTTGTAGGATTCGTGTTACTACCAAAAACTGGGTCTTAATAGCAGCTGGATATAGCCAAAAGGCATACGTTTAGCCAAAAAAACCAATCAAAATCGAGCCGCTGTGTTCCGCGCAGCCCAAAATATGACTACTCCCTACATTTCGACTTACTCAGAAAGCTGATGTTTTAATTCAATTATTTAGTAAGCCTAATCGATACATTAGGTTTGATCAGTAAAAGAGCCTAAATTTAGTCAAAACAATTATCTTATGATGGCGAAAAATTGTATACTGGCTCAGTTATTGCTTTGGAAGTATCCCCAGTACTCACGCTAGCCTCTAGACCGGATTTCAGCCAGCTCTGGAACTGGATAATGAGCCCAATCCATGCAAAGAGCTGACGAGCTCATACCCAGCTATTCGATGTTTCACCGATCAGGTTTATAAACAATGATTTTTGCTTTTGTTTTGATTGTTTTTTAGCTATTTCTTAAAGGGAGGGTATCAGAAATGACGGTGTCACCAATTTGACTGAGACTTAATTGGAAGATAGTTGGTTGTGCAAGTATCTTACAAGGCATGTTAGCTACTCCCAAAACAGCTCTGACTTTCAGATAGAGCGTTGTTAAATGGCCCATTTTAAAAGCTAGATATTGACTATACAATGATCAAACACACTGCAGCTCACCTGAGCAAATTATAAATAATGTGAAATATAAAGTGCTTGGGTAGAAAGGCAAGCTTTCCAGTTAGAAGAATCTTGACAAATTTAAAGCTTTATTGCATGTTAAAGGGCCATATAGAGACAAATGATGCTAAAAAGTGTGGCAACAATTGTTTCAATGATGCTTTGTGGTGAAATACAATTTTTCAACAACATCAGCCAATTTATTTAGCTAAGCTTTAACACTTGAATTAATCAAACTAAACATTACGTACAAAAGCTATAAATCAAGTCATTGAAACATCGTCTATTTGGGTAAGTCAAAATGTAGGGAGCATTAACATTTAGGGCTGCGCGCTAAACAGCGCTTCAATATTGTTCTTTTATTGACTAAAAATTTAGATTTTAGTTATATCCAGTCACTGTTGAGCAGGGAAAAGAGGGGAACAAAAATTGGATTTTTGGTGAATTTTTTTATGCCCAAAATTTGCAACCCCTATCTTATAACATAGGAAACTTTGGGATTTTTTTTCATAAAAATTTTACTTAAAAGTGCTAAAACCAAATATGCTTGCAAGCTCACTTTACCATAACCTCCTTATAAAAAAAAATCCAGCACGATCTGAGGGGGGTGACATTCCTGATACTCTCCCTTTAACGATTAAAATTGACAAATTTGAATATATCTATTTATGAGTCAGAGAACCATTGACACAAACGGGTATGCCCTGCCCCTTAGTTAAGCCACCATCTATCAAACAAGCACTAGAAAGCAGTGTTGCCGTTTTTTTATGCCATAATGTGTACATTACAGAATCTTATACAATCCATATAATGTATAGTATTGTATAATTGGCTGATTGTAATGTGAATGTATGTATAATTTTTGAGAGGCCAAAATATGCCTTATTAATTATGCCATAACTGGGCCTGTTATGGCATAACTGGGCTTGATATAGGCTAGTCATGGGATATCTATGCTCCAGTTTGCATTGTGGGATTTTGCCATGCAACCAATGCATAGATTGCAGAGGTGCAGCAAAGGCTCCAGCTTACTCTGTGCTGTTTGCCATGCAACCAATGCATAGATTGCAGAGGTGCAGCAAAGGCTCCAGCTTACTCTGTGCTGTTCACCATGAAACCAATGCATAGGTTGCAGAGGTGCAGCAAAGGCTCCAGCTTCTCTGTGCTGTTGGCGTTACGCCGATTCGGCATTACGCCGATTCGGCATTACACCGATTTGGCTTTATGCCGATTCGGCATTACGCCAATTTGGTGTTACGCCAATTTGGCGTTACGCCGATTTGGCATTACGCCGATTCGGCGTTATGCCGATTCGGCATTACGCCGATTCGGCGTTATGCCATTTTGGCATTACGCCATTTAGGCATTATGCCATTTTGGCGTTACGCTGCATAGATTGCAGAAGTGCAGCAAAGGCTTCAGCTTCTCTGTGCTGTTTGCCATGCAACCAATGCATAGATTGCAAAGGTGCAGCAAAGGCTCCAGCTTCTCTCTGCTGTTCGCCATGCAACCAATGCATAGATTGCAGAGGTGCAGCAAAGGCTCCAGCTTACTCTGTGCTGTTCGCCATGCAAAGAATGCATAGATTGCAAAGGTGCAGCAAAGGCTCCAGCTTCTCTGTGCTGTTCGACATGCAACCAATGCATAGATTGCAGAGGTGCAGCAAAGGCTCCAGCTTACTCTGTGCTGTTTGCCATGCAACCAATGCATAGATTGCAGAGGTGCAGCAAAGGCTCCAGCTTACTCTGTGCTGTTCACCATGAAACCAATGCATAGGTTGCAGAGGTGCAGCAAAGGCTCCAGCTTCTCTGTGCTGTTGGCGTTACGCCAATTCGGCATTACGCAGATTCGGCATTACACCGATTTGGCTTTATGCCGATTCGGCATTACGCCAATTTGTTGTTACGCCAATTTGGCGTTACGCCGATTTGGCATTACGCCGATTCGGCGTTACGCCGATTTGGCATTACGCCGATTCGGCGTTACGCCATTTTGGCATTACGCCGTTTAGGCGTTACGCCATTTCGGCGTTACGCTGCATAGATTGCAGAAGTGCAGCAAAGGCTTCAGCTTCTCTGTGCTGTTTGCCATGCAACCAATGCATAGATTGCAAAGGTGCAGCAAAGGCTCCAGCTTCTCTCTGCTGTTCGCCATGCAACCAATGCATAGATTGCAGAGGTGCAGCAAAGGCTCCAGCTTACTCTGTGCTGTTCGCCATGCAAAGAATGCATAGATTGCAAAGGTGCAGCAAAGGCTCCAGCTTCTCTGTGCTGTTCGACATGCAACCAATGCATAGATTGCAGAGGTGCAGCAAAGGCTCCAGCTTCTCTGTGCTGTTCGCCATTTAGTGTAAAAAAAATGGTTATTCTCAATGTATAATAGACAATATAATACAATATCCCATATTGTTTAACCCATAATATTGTATGTATAACGGGACTTATACCATATTCTAATGTGAATGTATATAATCTAATGTATATGTATCTAATGTATATTTTTCGGGACCCCTGTATTGTAATGTGAATGTATGTATAATTTTTGAAAAAAACGGCAACACTGCTAGAAAGCTGAGTTTGGAAACACTGCATTTTTTGGCACTGTGCCTTTAAGGGAATTGTAAGGTTTATGAGAGTCGCAAAAGGTGGTAAAAACTGGTATGAGCTGAGTGAGTGCCAATTAGAACCCATTTCTAAAACTAACATCGTTTAACCATAGATAAATGAATTCCTTGTATATTATTATAATGAAAGCTGATAGCTCTTTTATCTATGGTTTAACTTGTCATCTCTTGCAAAATCTTAGTTTATAGAACGGTCACTTTAAGAATATTTCAGAATTCTAAAACATTGGGCATTGTTCATCATCGACTATCGGCATTATCGTAATTGGGCGTATTAAAGAGAGCAAAGCTATGGCAACGGTTTACTTGCATAGGTGAATGCTCAAACGTGGATTTACTGCGTGTCTTTAGTACTTTTTCTTCCGCTTATTTTTCATTTTTAGCCTGATGTTTCGAAACTTTTATGTTTACACGCATAGACGATAGAGTTACCAACTTTCTTATTAATGTATAATCGAAATTCATTTCTCCATGTTAGACGTTTGGCAAGCTTCAAGTGAGCATGGTCCATATTTTTGAACGAAGGTGAATGATTCAAAACGGGTTTCTTCACAGTGAAGGAACTTCATGGGAACCATGGCTTTCCTTGCTCTTGCTCAGTGCTCATTTCACAACTCGTTTTAACAACTTTTTAGCGAATGAAAACCTTTTGTATATTTGATGCACATGTCGAGAGCATGTGCACAATAAATGTTAAATTTTTGTATAAGTCTCAATAAAAATAGGGAATCATTTTATTGTTGTAATCCTAAAGATTACTCGAATACTCATTGTATTGTGACATACATTCATCGTTGTTCTTACAACCATTCACTCTAATTTGTAATAAAGTGTTAAAATGTCAAAAAGCGTGTCAAAAATAATTTGCATATAAATGTAAGACATTAATTTATTTGAGGACAGGGGGTATGTGAAAACTAGGCATAGTTGAGTGCTTGGCAGCAAAATGAGCTAAGGGAGAGGAAAGAGGTAGGTAGGGAGGAAGGGGAGTCCACGGGAGGGTGGGGAAGACGAAGATGTCCAACTCCTGCATTTGAAGTGGAATGCAGTAGAGGGTTTTAGCAAGGCTAGGGGCTGCAATACATCACGTTTGCTTTCATCCTTTTCCAGTGATATAAAATCTCTTGTTCTATTTGATTTCACTATTTGCGGGGCTCCAAAATTTCACCGTTGGTGGAAGTGGAATAAAAAGAAATTAGACAAATTGTAGAATGACATTTGAAGTGGAATGCTAGACTTGAGGCAGCAATACTTAACGCTTTTTTCCTCCTTTTCAAGTTGTTCTCTGGTTACTTGGATTCAACCATTATCGTGGCTTCCATCAATTTTTCCATCATCGGCTTCCATAATTCAGCGGTAACTGAGCAAGCATAAATTGGGCAGGTTCCAGATGGCGAAGGAGATGGAGAACGGCATGCTGGAAGAGACATGCCCCAACTGGTCACCACTAAGACGCTGTTCGCTGGCGGAAATCGATGCCCTAAAGCTGCCCTCGCTCCAAATCAGCGCGCAAAACAGGACTCGCTTCAAGCCCAGCCTTCTCAGCAACAAACGCAGCTCCCGTCACACTTCTCAAACCTCTTTCGTTGGTTACCTCCTCCTTATTTCATTTCTATCTCCCCTCCCTTTCTTCTCTTCAGCTCTGATTGAACCTTTTCTTCATCCATCTGTGCCTTTTTGCTGCTTGCTGAAGTTGATAGGGAGGTAGTGGATTGGCAGGTCAAAAGCGGAGGTTTAGGAGGGCACTTGGCGCGGCTGGGTTGGAGGAGTGAAAAGCTGAGCTTTGGCGGAGTCTATTAAGCGGCAGGGCGAGTGAAGCAAATACGTATGCGGGGGCTGTGCTAAAGAGAGAGGGTGGATTGTGGTGGAAGCGAGGTGGCGGTGTCTTCACCAGCCTTGGCCATCTACTCGGCACATGCACAAGGCGCGCTGAGCGCAGAGACACAAACATACACAGAGGGACACAGTAGTGTTTGCGCAGGCTGCCCTTCCTCAGCTGCCCCCTGCCACTGCTGCCTCCTGTCCCCTTCCCTATCCCCACATGCTGCCACCAAAGGATTAGGACGCTTTCCTGCCCTGTGTACGCCTGCCAGCTCCTCTCCGCCTTCACAGCTCTAAGACAAGCGCGGGGACGGACGTATTTGGGGCCTGAATGCGGAGCAGTGAGGGGCCGTGGCTGATTTCCGGAGGAAGAGAACCGCCTTAGAGCTTCTGCTCAGCCTTCCTGCCTGCGCCAAGCCTGCAATCAGTCCATAAAACTCTCTGGCATCAGACCTTTGACTGCCTTCGGCTCATTCGCCTGCGCCCTGGCTCTGCTGCCTGGCAAGAGAGAGGCTCGCTTCCGCCGCCATGTTTCAGCGGCTGGATCCCGACCGCCTCCCTTCTCTCTTCGGGTTCCCTGCCTGCTTCTTCCACTCACACACTCCTTCATCTCTCTCACCTGCGCTGTGCAGCAGGAGACGGCGGAGCGCCGACGACGAGGCACTGGATCGACAGATGTCGGTGCTGGAGGACGAAGAAGTCTCCATCACCAGTCGGACGCCCAACTCCAGCTCGGAGAACCTGGGCGAGGATGTGGTGGTGGAGAAAGGGACGGACTGGGACGCGGGGACAGTCAGCTTGGCTGGCTTCAGTCGCCTCTCCAGTCGTAGCCAGCGCAGTC
The DNA here is from genome assembly GCA_030248095.1 of Ptycholaimellus sp. GST1_10. NCBI lineage: Eukaryota > Metazoa > Nematoda > Chromadorea > Chromadorida > Chromadoridae > Ptycholaimellus > Ptycholaimellus sp. GST1_10. Next base: position 9,493 of record JASANA010000294.1, read on the forward strand.
GACGCAGCAACGCCTCCGTGCCCTGGGTTAGGCGGCGGAGTGTTGTAGGCAGGGGGGATGGTAGGAAGAGGGTGTAATTGGAGTACGAGGGGCCGTGGCGGGTTGTACGCAGAGTGATAGTGGAAGGTGGGGAGCGGGTTTGGGAAGTTTGGAGGAGGGGAAGGCGAGATGGATGAGCGTAGGGGTGACGATGATTGGTGATGGAGTGCGGTGAGACGGCGGCGCTTAGGCGCTGGGTGTATATGTAAATGGGCGATGAGAGCGCGTATTGCGGTGAGTAGAGGAGGGGGGGGGTGGGATGGGAGGGGGAGTAGGAAGAGCGCATCGTGGCGTCGAGAGGCGATCCATCCATCTCCTGAGCAGCGGGTGGGGAGTAGAGTAGGATGGCGAGTGCGGGGATTCGCCGCCACTTGGCTGCCCCAACGCCGCGTGACCGCAAGGGCTCCCTCATTAGCCTTCTGGCTGGCAACGCCAAAGTCCTCGCCTTGGACAACAACGAACTTGCTGCTCTCATCATCAAAAGCGCTGTCTTTCCTTTCACCCTCTCCTCAATGCTCATTTATCTTCGTCTTTGCTCATTTGTCTTGTACTTGGCAAATAATTATTTTTACGATCGAATTAGGGGTAGACTCAGTTTTTAAGGTATTCCTGCCAACAATTTGCTGCTTTTACACACATGAGGATATGTTTACCTTTAAATTTTAAGTTTGTTTAGATTTAAGTTTTAGCTTTGAATTTTTAAAAGCTTTCAATTCCATAAGCAAATGTTTAAGCGACAGGGAAGCAAAATGATGAAATGGTTGCAGTCACAGAAATTAGCCCCAACGTGGATCGAGCAGACTTTCTCAAAGCGCGAGTGCATTCGATTCGTCAAGGACCCAAAAACAGCCAACAGGTTGGTTGCTGGCCTAGTTGTAGAGTATTGAGGCTTGGGGCTCTGGTGCATATGAGGAAGATATGAGAGGGTTTGAGATGCGGGTGCGGACGGAGCTGGCAGGCCCATCGTCATCTGAGCGAGAGCTCCGCCGCCACCATGGAGGAGGTGGAGGAGGAGGACGAAACCACCGACCTTCACTCACCTACACACACCCACCCAGCCAAGAAGACCAGCAGAAGAAGGTGATGGAGGGAGGGTGATGAAATGAGTGAGTGGAAAGAGGGTGTAGGCGTGGATCGGAGTCCCCGGAGCGTTGGTCGATTCAGCGGTGCACGGCGGTGCTGGAGACGGACGCGTTCGGAACGATCGAGTTCCAGGGCGGTCCGCACCCCGCCAAGGCCCAGTACGTTCGCCTCGGCTTCGACTCCGAGCCCGCCGACATCATGGAGCTCTTCCGCAAGGTCTGGGGCATCAAACCCCCCAAACTCGTCATCACCGTTCACGGCGGCATTGCCAACTTCGAGTTTCCATCCCCCGCCCTACCCCCCTTTCGTTTACACCTTCTGTTTCAGTCTCCAGCCTAAGCTTTCCCGCGTCTTTCGAAAGGGCCTTCTCAAAGCCGCCAAAACGACCGGCGCCTGGATCATCACCTCGGGCATCAACATTGGCGTAGTGCGACAAGTATAGTCAATAGTCTGAGAGAATGAAGGGAATGAATGTGGGGTATGGTTTGAAGGTGGCAGCAGCGTTGGGCGACGGCGTGAGCAACCGGAGCAGCAGCAAGTCGAAGATAGTGACGATTGGGATCGCACCCTGGGGTCTGCTGAAGAAGCGGGACGAGCTGCTGGGCAAAGACCGCGTCGTCCCCTACCACCCTCGCGCCTTCTCCCCCAAGGGCAAATTCACCGTCCTCAACCACAAGCACAACTATTTCCTCCTTGTCGACAACGGCACCATCGGAAGGTACTCCCACATTCTCACTCCACCTTCAAACTTGATCATTAGCGCTGGTGAAAAGACAAGAGGCTGTAAGAGCTGGTTGCTGAGAAGAGGAGAATGTTGTAATTTGGAGGTACGGAGCGGACATAATCCTGCGAAAGCGACTGGAGGAGCACATCAGCAACCAGCTGATCGACAGCTACCCAAAGAAGCGGGGCAGCTTCTTCAGCGGGGGCAAGAAGATCCCGGTGGTGTGCGTGGTGCTGGAGGGCGGGCAGGTGACGATCAGGGCCGTCTTGGACTACGTCACCAACACGCCGCCCGTCCCCGTCGTCGTCTGCGACGGCAGCGGACGCGCCTCCGACCTCATCGCCTTCACCCACCAGCACACCATCCCACACCAAGGCCTCTCCGTCAACGTCAAGGACCAGCTGCTCAGCCTCGTCATGGACGTCTTCACCTGCTCCCTCCACGAGGCCAACAACACCGTACAGGAGCTTCAACTCTGCGTCCGCAAGAAAAACCTTGTTGCTTCAGTCCCGACTTTTTGGGGAAGTAAAAGGTGAATATAGGGGGCTATTTGAGATCACAGTGTTCCGTCTGGGTGAAGATCAGCAGGCGGACGTGGACCATGCCATTCTGACGGCACTGCTGAAAAGCCGCGGTAACCTGAGCCCCGCCTCGCAGCTCTCCCTGGCGCTGGCCTGGAACCGAGTGGACATCGCCCGCTCGGAGATCTTCGTGCTGGGCACGGACTGGCCCACGGGCTCCCTGGACAACGCCATGGCCGAGGCACTGGCCGAGGACCGCGTGGAGTTCGTCAAGCTGCTGCTGGAGAACGGCGTCTCCATGGAGCGCTTCCTCACCTTCCAGCGCCTCGAGGAGCTCTACAACACCGAACGCGGGCCCAACAACGCCCTCAAAACTTTCGTCCGCTCCGTCACCGCCTCCAAGGGATACATCGGACTCAGGGAAATTGGTCTCCATTCTTATATCCACTATCAATCTGCCGCCATCTTCTACGCAACTCCTTTACAGGCCTGGTGATGGAGAAGCTGATGGGCTCCGCCTACAAGTCCCGCTACTCCAGCCGGGAGTTCCTGGTGAAGTACAATCTCTGGAAGCAGTTCAGGGCTCGACTGGACGCCGGGGATCTGCGGCACCCCAGTATTTGCCTCTCTCTCTTAGGCTAGAAGGCCAGGGAGGATGGAGTCTGTTGAGATCGAGTGCAGCGTCGTTGGGCGGCGCTGGGGGACGAGGAAACGCAGCAGCTGGGCAACTGCACGCTGCTCACCTCTGAGCCGGACTTCGAGTACCCCTTCAACGAGCTGCTCATCTGGGCCGTGCTCACGAAGCGGGCGGAGATGGCCCGCTGCATGTGGCAGCACGGGGAGGAGGCCCTCGCCAAGGCACTCGTAGCCGCCCAGCTCAACCGATCCATGGCCCACGAGGCCGCCGACGACCAAGGCCTGGACCTGGAGCTCCGCGGAGACTTCTTACGGGCCTCCGCCGAGTTCCGACGCGTGAGTCTAGAACTGCTGGACCACTGCTACCATACCAACCGCTCCTCTGCCCTCCGCCTGCTCACCTACGAGCTGAAGAACTGGGGCGGGCAGACCTGTCTCAGTCTGGCGGTGATCGGAGGGCACAAGGACCTCATCGCTCACACCGTCTGCCAGATGCTTCTGAGCGATCTCTGGCACGGCGGCCTGGCGGTACGGAAGAACGTGAACCTGAAGGTCATCCTGGGCATCCTCTGCCCCCCGCTCATCCTCCGCCTGGAGTTCAAGACCAAGGACGAGCTCCTCCTGCAGCCGCAGACCGCCGAGGAGCACGCGGAGGAGATGCGGGAGTACAGCTCGGACTCCGACTCATCCTCCACCTCCTCCTCCTCCTCCACCTCCTCCAGCGAGGACGAGGGGCACAAGGACCCCGAGAAGGGACCCCGCAGAGTGAAAAGACGCCGCTCCATCGGCAGTCGCCTCTTCCACGGCACCTCCAACATGAGCCTAGCCTCTCACATCGGACTGGGACGACACTCCACCTCACCCAACAACACCCAGGCCCCCAACACCCACAGCCAAAACCCTTCGCCCACACGCTCCGACCCGCCCCCTCGCAAGCCCCACAACCGAACTTGGAGCGGCCGAGCCATCAGTCGTCTCAGGGGTTCCAGTAGTCTAGTGGTCAGAGGTGAGAAGGCTAAAGTTAAATTGCAGACTTCGGAGCTAGTGTTCGACCAGGAAAAGCTGGCCTGCGGACGTCTGTGACAACAGTGGGGTTGGTGGATCATCGACAGGTGGTCTTCGCCTCGCCGAGTCTTCCCCTGCGCGACCAGAAGTCTTCCAACGATGTCAAGAGCATCAGCGATACCTCCAGCCCTGGCTCTGCTCGAAAACGCCGAAACCTCAGCATTCGGTCTCTTTTTTGGCCCCTCAATTTCATGTTGATGCAAAAATATTTGTCCAGGAAAAAGCTGTATGAGTTTTATGTGGCGCCGATCACTACTTATTGGTTTTTCGTGGTCTCCTTCGCCGTGTTTCTGGGCACCTTCACCTACGTGGCCCTGGTCAAAGTACCGGCTGAGATCACGCTGCCCGAAATTTACCTCGCCAGCTATGTCCTCACTTTCGGCTTCGATATCATTGCCAAGGTTCTTCTCTCTCTTCTTCTCACCCATCACCCATATTTCGGATCAAACGGACTTTCCAGATCCTAACGCTGGAACCGCGAGGCATACGCAGCAAACTTCTCGTCTATCTAGACCGAGGCTGGAACGTTCTCAAGGTCATCTGCGTCGGTGATTTTCTGCGGAAGACTGTTGTGAGAGGCTTATAGGAGTTTTGTTGAGGAATGTTCCTGGTGGGCTTCGTCTGTCGAGTGCAGCCAAGGAGCCGCATCACCGGCAGCCTCATCCTCAAGACCAACATCATCTTCTGGTACCTGGAGCTCCTCGAGATCGTCAGCATAAACGCTGCACTCGGCGTCTACGTTAACATGATGACCAAAATGGTGCGCTTGGAGAAGGAAGACAATAAGAAAGTAATCAATTGATGGGTGTCTGTAGGTTCGGAAGGCGGCAGGGCTGCTGTTCATCCTGCTGGTGGTGTTGACGGCGTTTGGGATCACCTGGCAGGGCCTCCGCTTCCAGAACGAGGATTGGCACTGGCAGCTCCTTCGCAACGTCTTCTACAAACCCTACTTCATGCTTTACGGAGAGGTACCCACCATATCTACTTCATCCCATTCTACCAATACTCAATCGTCTTTGACAGGTGTACGCGGGAGAGATTGATGAATGCGGGGACGAAGGCCAGAACTGCCTGCCCGGCGTTTGGCTGGCACCTTTGGCCATGTTCTTCTTCCTCCTCGTTTGCTTCATTCTTCATCTACCCTCCACATTTCCACCAATTCTTCTACAGGCAGCCAACATCTTGCTCATCAATCTCATCATCGCCGTCTTCAACAACGTCTTCCAGCACATGAACGCTTAGGGCGCCCCGCCTCGGCGGCTCCCCCGGCACCTCCGGGGCATCTGCGCCTTCATGGCGGCGCGGAACCAAGAAGCATAGGAATCTTTGATCTGGTGGGGGAGCACGCACCCCCGCCCCCCCCCCTCCGCCTTTGGTACTTCTCTGTGATCCTTACCGACTGGGCGCGCGCGTGCGCCGGCCCCCCCGCGCAACGGCAACAAGCCCGGACACATGAACGCCAGGCACCCGCCGGCGCGGACCCAGGCACACGCCCGCCCAAAGACCAAGCAGAGAAGGCAAAACAGAAGCATCGCCCCCCCCCCCCCACCCACACGACGCAAGCGCCGCGCCAACCGCCACCACGCACATCGCATCGACCTCACTCTCAGTCCATCCCTCTACCCTCATTTTCTGCCTTTTCACATCCTTCTTGTTCCTCTACAGAGCTCTTTCTCAACGATGAGGACATCGAGGAGCTGCACGATTTCGAAGAGGAGTGCATGGCCGATTTGCACCAGGAAAAGGCTGCTCGCAAGGCTGCTTCCCAGGAGGAGAAGGTCGGCCGGACCAATGACAGGTGCAGCAAACATCTAGCAACCCCCATCTGCACCAGTAAAAGGGGCTGTAGGGTGGAGTACATCACGATGAAACTGACGGACATGATGGCTCGGGAGACGATGACCAAGACGGCAGTGCTGGACCTGGAGAAGAAGGTCACCCTTCTCGAGGTCCAGCTTCAGAACCTCGCCAACGACTTGGTTCATCGGGACGAACTTTTCGATCGGGTAAATCAAGTTCAAGCAAAATTGTGAAAACTTAAAATTGGAAATTTTAGGTCGAGTTGCTGCAAAACTACCTCAAGACGATCAACAATCGTTTGAACACGCCGCGTACAAAAAGCAGTCACGCCCGAAGCTCCTCAATGGACCAAGTCCCTGGCCCCAGGTTCTCCAATCTATCCCACTCTATCTCAATCACATTCCAAAATCTTGTCATTAATTTCAGCTCCACGCTTCGAAGGCGACGCCAAGAAAGCCCTCAGAAAACTTACCAACTCGACTCCATTCCAACCACTGTCGTTTTGCATGAAAAGGTTGCATTCACCTTAAATAAAGATGATTTGTTTTGTTTTGAAAATCCATCAAATTAGGTACCTTCGCCCGCTTCATTCTCCGTGCAGTCTGCGGGAAGCCTCCTAAGCCACGTGGCCTCGGACACCGGTATGCCCGTCTCCACCCATGTCCCTTTTTCCATCCACAGAACCATCCAGTCCTCTATACTGGAGATGGGAGGGCCAACGGGGAGGATGACAAAGTTGGTGGTGGACCAGCTCAACCTCAACTTCTCCCTCCCCGGCGCCTCCCACCCAAGACGCCTTCCACACCGCTCACGCCTCTTCTTTTTTGCGCCGCTATCGCAAAACGCTCCGGTCTCCCGGTCACAGGTCCCTCCTTTTATTCGTTCTACTTTCTCTTGGCCTAGGTGAAAGCAAGGTTTGCTAGGCGAGGAAGCGAGCCTGGGGGAGAACAAGCCCGGACATCCGACTCAACCGGGCCCGCTCCGTCCCCGTGGAGCGACACAGCTCCTTCAGCCCCGTCATCATCCAGAGTCTACCTCTCCCTAGCCGTTCCATTGTCTAAATCCCAACCGCTTTTCTTCCCTGCTGCCTCTCTCTCTGTGTCTCTGAGTGTCTTGTGAAAAGTGCTGCCCGCTTGTAAGGCAGATTGGCCGTAGAGTGCTTTTGTCAGTGGGTGTGAAATAGGGTAAGTGGGATTGAAGGGGAAAGCCGGGTTTGCATAGC
>JASANA010000296.1:0-25084 GCA_030248095.1 Ptycholaimellus sp. GST1_10
TCAGCTGGGGCTACCTGGGAAAGCGTGAGGATGTGATCTCCACCATCTTCACAACAGACATTGAGGAGCTGAACCAGCTGGAAAATGACTACAAGCGTGAAGTCACCTCTGTTCGGCTGGCCATGGGGGATGAGCTGCTGCGAGTCCAGCACAAGCCCAAGGAGAACCTGGCAGGGCGCAATGGCAACATCATTCTGGGTTCTTCACAATCCATTTCCTTTTCAAAACCCATTGAGCATAGAAGGTAGATTTGCAGCCCTTCTGACCACTGCCTATGCTCGTCTGGAGCTCTACAAGGTGATCCAGTCCTACCAGGAAGAGGTGGTCTACTTTGACACAGACAGTGTCATCCTCCTACTGCCTCCTCACAAGCCACCGCCACCAACCTCATCCTGCCTGGGTGACCTCAAGGATGAGGTGAAGGATATGCGGTCAACTGCTGTCATGACAAGCTTCCACAGCATTGGGCCAAAGAGTTACACCTATGAGTATGACCTTCTGGTGTTGAATGATTTCATAAAATCTGCAAGGATAGAATGAAATCATTGAAGGGAGTTGCTCTTTGAAGAGAACTTTTCAGTTTGCTTCAAGACCCTATGTCGCAGCAGGTTACAGTAGCAAGTGTGTTGTGTGACGTCAGAGTTTCACTGGCAGCCATCCAGGGATGACGTGGTGGCTTGAAACTCGGCATTGCGATGTTGCTGTCGAAGAACGGACATTGAAAAGAGACTCGAAAGTCAATTTCAATTCCATGCAGCGTAGTCGCAGTTGCTGCCGTCTAGAAGTTCACGAGGCCGGCTCTGGCTGAGTGAAGTTCTGGAGCTGCAGGGTGTCCTGTCTGGCAGCGAAGCAAAGTCCGGCATTGCAGGCTGGGCTCGATTCGCTGTCCAGTCTCTGTGGATCGGTGACTGGGGCTTTTGACTCAATCGCTGCTGATGAAAGGCGGCAAAGTTAAAGGCTGGAAGTTGTTGCGGAAGCAGAAGTTGGCGGAAGTGGTGCTGGGCATTGTAGTAGCATTGTAGAGGTGGTCGGTCAAAGGTACAGATAAGCTAACCAGCTCTCTGATCTACCAAACGCTGTGGTGATATGCAGCAGGAACGTAGCAAGATTCTCTTTCATCATCACCGAAAGGGTTAGGAGAGCGGAACAGGTTGGGGCATAGCGAGCCACTAAGAGAGCAACTGATCCCGGCCTCCCTTCCGCCCGCCTCATCGACGTTCAAGGTTGACAAAACCGGCTTGGGAAACGTCACACATATACACATATTCATATATAATACATAACCAAAAATATAAAAAATTTTAATTATACAATTTATACTATAGTGGAAGAAATTTATGGTACCATCGGCAGGCCAAATGTGAATGAATCTCTTTTCTCCCAAAAAGTAAAAGTAAAAGTCATGAAAATTTCACAAAAAATGTTATGCTAGTTAGCCAATAAATTGCATGGTATTTTTAATTTTCGATTCTTTTCTTTTTGTTATAGTTTTTTAATGAGTTTAATTTTTATTTATTTATTTTTCAAAAATTGTCAAATAATATAAAATTGTATTTATACATTTTATACTATATTAAAAGTGGAAGAAATAATTGGTACCATCGGCAAGCCAAATGTGGTCTCTTTTCTCCAAATTTTGTAATTGCCTCAAGCAAAAAGTCAAGGAAATACATCTACTACTAGTGGAATCTGCTGCGTCATCTGCATTTTGTTTTTGGCTCGCATGGAAAGAGACACTTAACTGCGCGCCAAAAACAAAATGCAACTGTCCAAGCAGCAGATTTCAGTAGTAGTAGATGTATTTCCTTGACTTTTTGCTCGAGGCAATTACAAAATTTGGAGAAAAGAGACCACATTTGGCTTGCCGATGGTACCAGTTATACACATATATCAGGACAAAAGTTTAGTAACCTCTATAGACCGCGGAGCGGCCCTTCGGGCTGCTCCGCGGTCAAAAACACAAAAAACGATATTTAAACTTTAACCAATGGGCAGCAAATTATCTTGAAATCTCAAACACCATTTAAGCGACAATTTTGATAGTTAAAAAAACACTTTTTGATGGTGAATTGGTTTCTAAATAACCGTTTTGATGAACCGTCATTTTGATGAACCGTCGTTTTGATGAACTGTCAATTTGATGAACTGTCGCGTTGATGAACCGTCGCGTTGATGAACCGTCGTTTTGATGAACCGTCATTTTGATGAACCATCGCTTTGATGAACTGTCGTGACACCTTGGCCGGTAACCCTCCATGGGGGGGAAACTTTGATTAGGCGGGGGGAAACTAGGCGTCAGCCGCGAACCCCCCCCAAAGGTTACATTCCCCAAAGATACACCCTCCCCCCAAGAGATACACCCTCCCCCCAAGAGATACACCCCCCCCCCAAAGGGTACTATATTGAAAAAAATTTTATTAGCTTAAAATACTCTTCTGTATATATCTCGAAATTTAAACTCAAGGAATTTTTATATAAACAACTATATACCTACTTTTTTTGAAACATAGTTAGTCTATACCGGATGGCGGGCGCATGCCTACCAGGAGTAGGGGCTTGTCCCCTAAAAGGAGTACCTTTCAAGATTCCAACTCAAAAGCTTAGACGCATGCTCGTCCTCGACGAGGTCATGACTGTGGCAGTACCTACTAGTTGATCATAGTATATTAGGTACTGCCACAGTCATGACCTTGTCGAGGCCGAGCATGCGTCTAAGCCCTTCAGTTGGAATCTTGAAAGGTACTCCTTTTAGGGGACAAGCCCCTACTCCTGGTAGGCATGCGCCCGCCATCCGGTATAGACTAACTGTGTTTCAAACAAGGTATTCTCGGCTGTCGCCAAGTTGCGCGGCCTCTGTTCCAAGCAATATTGTCAATCTACATGAGCAAATTTCAGTAAATTTGGTTGATAACCCAGGATTTATGGTTTTTTCAAATTTGAAACATCAAAATTCTAAGTTTTAGGGAAAAACCCGAAAATTTCGCAAAGCCCAAATAATGGTTTAAAGCCACCACTTAGTAGGACCTTCATGCAAAATTTCAGCCGATTTTGTCTAAAAACTAGGGAGTTATGAATTTTTCTGATTTGAAAAATCAAAATACTAAGTTGTCGGAAAAAAACACAAAAATTTTGCAAAACCCCAATAATAGTCCCAAGCCACCACCTAGGCGGACCTTCATGCAAAATTTCAGCCAATTTCGTTGAAAAACCAGCGATTTGTGATTTTTGGTACTTTGAAACATCAAAAATTCAGGTTTTGGGCGAAAAACGCAAAATTACGCCAAGCGCAAAAAATGGTCCCGAGCCACCACCCAGGCGGACGTTCATGCAAAAAATCAGCCAATTTCGTTGAAAAACCGCGGAGTACGAGCGCAACAGGGACATATATATTGGGCTGGCGCGAGCGAGCGTTAGCGAAGTGTCAGCGCCCAGCCCCTCTTTTCGACCCAGGTGTACGTTTTGGGGGTTATTGCAAGATCTCAATTTTGATAAGGCTGCTGCTCGTCACAGAAAGCTCCAATCGTTATAATTCTTTTTGCAGGGGAAAGAGCACCATCGAATTGACTATAGTTTATCTTTTGATTTTTGCTGAAAACGATTTATTTTATTATGAAAAATGCAAAAAACCATTTGTCCGAACTCCTTCTTCTTCTTCTTCTTCTCCTTCTCCGCATCTTTTCAATGGACGATAGTAGGTATTCATTTTTTCCCCCACTCCCCCACCCTCCCCGGGTCCCTGGGCTTTATTTATTTATGTATTCATAAGTCTTCAGTGAAATGATGGAGCCATATACACCAGTGGTGTAGTGGTGTAAGCGATTGGACAGCTGGATCAAACTGGTAGGTTCATATCCTACTCAGGGATTCGTTTTTATTTTTGTTTTTTAAAGTTGAGAAAACAATTGGTACTATCGGCAGGTCAAAAGTAAAGCTCTTTTCTCCAAAAATCGATTGCCCTGAGTCTAAATCAAGAAAATTTCTCAAAAATATGTTAGTCTGCCAATAAATATGCAATGAGTTTTTTATTTTCGAATTTTTGTTCTTCATTATATTTTTTAAACAAGTTTATTTTTCCTTTACTATTTTTTTATTTATTCAATAAAATTTAAAAACCAATAATATAAAATTTGTATTTATACATTTTATACTATATTAAAAGTGGAAGAAATATATGGTACCATCGGCAGGCCAAAAGTGGGTCTCTTTTCTCCAAAATTTGCAATTGCCTCGAGTAAAAAGTCAAGGAAATACAATTTCTCTTAGTGGAATCTGCTGTGTCATCTGCATTTTGTTTTTGGGCGTGCATGGAAAGAGACACTGAACTGCGCGCCAAAAACAAAATGCAACTGTCCAAGCAGCAGATTCCACTAAGAGAAATTGTATTTCCTTGACTTTTTACTCGAGGCAATTGCAAATTTTGGAGAAAAGAGACCCACTTTTGGCCTGCCGATGGTACCATATATATATATATATATATGCGGAAAGACGGACGCAAAAATGGGGTAACTGCTTAAGCTGGCCTTGGCCGCCCGCCGCTTCGGGCAGGGCGCCAGAGCTCCTCCGGCCTCCGGGCACGGGTGCTACGGCCCCTACGCTTCGCCTAGCTACGCTCCGGGGCCTCCGCACCCATGCCCTCCGGCCTCCGGAGCTCTGACTGCCCTGCCCTTCGCGGCAGGCGGCCTTCGGCCGCGCAAAAAGTAGGGGTGTAATTGTTTAGAGAAAAAATCCTTGAGTTAAAACTTCGAGATATGTAAAGAGAAGTATGTTAAGGCAATAAAAATATTTTCAGTATATATATCTTGGGGGGGGGGGGGGTGTAACCCGTGGGGGGTGGGTGTAACCCTTGGGGGGAGGGTGTAACCCTTGGGGGGTGGGCGAAACCCATTGGGGGGGGGGGGTGTAACCTTTGGGGGGGGGGGGGGGGGTTCGCCACATCAGCCGATTTCCTATTGGGCTGGCGCGAACGGAGCTTTAGCGCAGTGTCAGCGCCCAGCCCCTCTTTTCGACCCAGGTGTACGTTTTGAGGGTTATTGCTAGGTCTTAATTTTGATAAGGCTCTTGCTCCTCACAGGAAGCTCCATTTTCTCTCATTCTTTTTCCATTGGAAAGAGCATCCTCTAATTGACCAAAACTCGCGAGAAATCGCCAGAAAGTTGCAGCAATCATTAGCAAATCACTCAAAACCATTTGTCCGAACTCCTCCTCCTTCTCCTTCTCCTTCTCCTTCTCCTTCTCCTTCTCCTTCTCCTTCTCCTTCTCCTTCTCCTTCTCCTTCTTCTTCTTCTTCTTCTCCGCATCTATTCAATGGACGATAGTAGGTATTCATTTCTTCCCCCTCCCCCCTCTCCGGGTCACTGTGCCTGATCTATTGTTTTTATTCATAAATCTTCAAGTGAACTAAGTAGCCATATGCACCAGTGGTGTAGTGGTGTAAGCGATTGGACAGATGGATGAAGATAGTAGGTTCGAATCCTATTCAGGCAAACTTTTTCATTTTTGTGTATTTAAAGTTGAGAAAACAACTGGTACCATCGGCAGGCCAAAAGTAAAGCCTTTCCTCCAAAATTTAAGCCCTTTTCAAAAATCGATTGTTCTGAGTATAAGTCAAGAAAATTTCTCAAAAATAATGCTAGTTTGCCAATAAATTTGCATTGTATTTTTCATTTTCGAATCTTTCCTTTTCATTTTATTATTTAAATAGGTATTTTTTATTTACTATTTATTTATTTATCTAATAAAATTGTAACCAAATATATAACCAACAATATAAAATTTATTTTTATACATTTTATACTATATTAAAAGTGGAAGAAATATCTGGTACCATCGGCAGGCCAAATGTGGGACTCTTTTCTCCAAATTTTGTAATTGCCTCGAGCAAAAAGTCAAGGAAATACATCTACTACTAGTGGAATCTGCTGCGTCATCTGCATTTTGTTTTTGGGCGCGCATGGAAAGAGACACTGAACTGCGCGCCAAAAACAAAATGCAACTGTCCAAGCAGCAGATTCCACTAGTAGTAGATGTATTTCCTTGACTTTTTGCTCGAGGCAATTACAAAATTTGGAGAAAAGAGTCCCACATTTGGCCTGCCGATGGTACCAGATATATTAATATGTAATTGTGCTTCTTTTGACCTGAATTTAGTGTTTCTGAGCAATGCTCAAAGCTTTTTTGAGTTGCTCAGAAACACCCAATTCCAAGGACCTACAATTAGATATTATAAATAAGATTTCCTATGCTATCATGTAATTGTGCTTCTTTTGACTTGAATTTAGTGTTTCTGAGCAAGCATTGAAAGTGCAGGCTAAACGTGGACTGTGTGGAGCTGCTGATGTACCACTGGTCGCGCAAGGGGATGCCCCCAGTGAAAGTGGGCGACATCATTCAGCTGGTTCAGACAGGTTTCATTCTTGCCAGCCTTCATGCTCGTGCAAGAGAGTGGTCGAAACATTGTCCAGAGTTCCGCCAGAAGAAGCTGGGCATGGTCTGTCGGCCACGTCTCAACCTCCGCGCCGAGCGGGCCAGTCTCCAGATTTTCCGAAAAAAGGTAAATACTTAGGGTTTTAGGTTAACTTTTACAAATTAGTTTTTTAAAAACAAGAACATTTTTTTTGAATTGGTTTTTTAGTTTTCAAAAAAGGTGCCGTAAAAAATGCTAACCGAAAATTGTAACGGATAACAAAAATTTAAATAAATTCAAAGTTTTCGTTTCTTAGCAATTGAGAAACAATTGATTTTTAGGGCCAGACAGGAGAGCTGGAGTTGTCCCACAGTCAAAACCCAGGGAACTTGCCGCCTCGTCTTTCCAAAGGTGATTATCATTTTTTTGCTTTTCAAAAAGTTGTTTTCAAATTTGTTGGATTTTAAAATATGTCAAAAGAAGGACAAATGAGTTGAATTGCAGATGAAGAACGTCAGCTGAAAATGCTGGCCGATTGGTGGTCGCCTAGCAAGCAGACATTGGCCATGCGTGCCTGGCACGAAAACTCCGCTATTTTCTTCGTTCATGACGTTGGTTTTAGATCAGAAAGATGCGTTAGAGTAGACACTTTTGTCAAAATTCTTAAAAAGACTAGATATTTTTGCTAAAAAGCTTTCGACAAAAGGCTCTACACAGCATAATTTGAAGGAACTTAAGATTTAAGCTGCATTAATTTGAACTAAATTTTGAAGGCAAAATAGTTTAATTTGATTGTAATATCAACAAGGTAATCTCGGCTGTTGCCAAGATGCGCGGCCTTTGTTCCAGATAATAAGCTAAGCAATTTCTTTTAACTGTTTTAAGATACTGCCGCAGCAAACGTATCTGCCAAATATAAGCTGAGTTTATTGAAAAACCATTAATTTATGGATGTTCGAATTTTTGAAACATCAAGATTTTAGGTTTTTGACTATAAATCAAGAAATAATAAATGTGTCAAAAAATTCCATTATCAACTTCAATATATCACCATTAGAGACGTACATGCCAAAATTCAACTGATTTCATTGAAAAACCATCGATTTATGGATGTTCAAATTTTTGAAACATCAAGAATTTAGGTTTTTGGCCATAAACTGAGAAATAACAAATATTTCGGAAATTCCTTTTGCCAGCTTCAAGATAGCACCTCGACGGACGTACCTGCCAAAAATCAGCCAATTTTGTTGAAAAACCAGTGATTTATGAATTTTCGTACTTTGAAACATCAAAAAATTGAGTTTTGGGCAAAAATCGAAAAATTACGTCAAGCCCAAAAAATGACCTGGAGATATCACCCAGGCAGACTTTCATGCAAAAAATCAGCCAATTTCGTTGAAAAACCAGTGATTTATGAATTTTCGTACTTCGAAACATCAAAAATTGAGTTTTGGGCGAAAATCGAAAAATTACGTCAAGCGCAAAAAATGGCCTGGAGATACCACCCAGGCGGACCTTCATGCAAAAAATCAGCCATTTTGGTTGAAAAACCGCGGAGGCCGGGCCCCGGAATGACATATATATATATATATACTAGTAATATGGGTCAGTGGCCGCGCTTCGCGCGGCCACACTATTCATTGTTTCACATAACTTTTCATTGCTTTATTTTCTTGAAATCTATCAACATTCCACCCAAATGACTGGTGAGAAGCAGAAAAGTAATTGGGGATGTGCGAGCGCAGCATAAGCACAGTCCCCTCTTAGCCAAGGACCAACCCTATCACGGATTAATTCTACTGCTCAGCAAAGATCAGCATTTAAAGTTCCACCAGTTTGGAAGCTTCGCTGGTCAGAACAGCAGATCACAAAAGATCAATGACTGTACTAATCTTAAATAGTCAAAGTGACCTCTACATTGAACAACTGCATATCTTAACTAATGAATTTCTTGAAACATCAGCTCGCTAAGTAGGGCATAATCTCGAAAATTGACTTTACTTATCCTCATTTTTAAAATTCAGCTGATGTAAAAGTCCAAATACTACAGTTGCTAATCGCAAGAAGTAATGTTGGGCCAAATTTAAAAAAAAATCCAACAAAAAAAGTTAGAAATTGATGGAACTATGAAGCTTCAAAGTTAAAAATACCCCAAAAATGCCAAAATCGCACTCATTTTCGATTTTTTTTCACATTCAATGTTATTGGAGCAGAGTGCAGAAAATATCACTTGCATAACTCGCTGAGACCTATTCATTGAGCTATCATGTGCCAGGATAAGTGGTGAATCCAGTCAGCCCGAGGCACTCTCCTAAAATGGCATCACCCGTATTATATAAGATATATATATGCGGAAAGACGGACACAAAAATGAGGTAACTGGTTAAGCTGGCCTTGGCCGCCCGCCGCTTCGGGCAGGGCGCCAGAGCTCCTCCGGCTTCCGGGCATGGGTGCTACGGCCCCTACGCTTCGCCTAGCATGCTTCGCATGCTAGGCTACGCTCCGGGGCCTCCGCACCCATGCCCTCCGGCCTCCGGAGCTCTGACTGCCCTGCCCTCCGCGGCAGGCGGCCTTCGGCCGCGCAAAAATGCTTCAATCATGGAGTATGAATGTTAGATAGTTTCTAAAAAGTCAATCAGTCTTTTTGTCAGTGCTTCAAGCTAGTCCAAAGTGTTTGGCCCAGGTATGGGAGGCAGAGAAGCTGGACGGTAACAGAGCACCGCTAAGCCGTCTCTGTGAAATACGTCTGGGCTGGCATCGCAACCTGCTCCTACGCGTTCTCCAGGTTCAACTTTCACCCTTTCTCCCTCCTTCAAAGCCTAAAGCTCTGGCAGACTCTTCTCACACCCTAATTTACCAGCCCCAAATGAGTGTTTGTACCCCCATTTGGGCCCTCCAGTACACACCCGGACATTTTCTTTCCCGGACTTTTTTTGAAATCAATTTTTTTGTCCCTCGCGAGCCTTTTAAAAGTCCGGGAAAGAAAAAGTCCGGGAGTGTACTGGAGGGCCCAAATGAATGGCAGGTGATACCGCTGAGTGCTGGTGACTTGGTGGAGGCAGATGAGCCACGGTGCGTTGTCCGCTGCTGGGATGGCACTCGCCTGCCCATTCCCATTCCCCTGCTAAGGGCACAGGCTGCTAAAAAGTTCGTTTCGATTTCACTTTGAATCATTAGAACCGAAATTTGAAAAAAATTTATCTCCAAAAACGAATTTGTGATTATCTTAAGGGATCTGGAGTACCTGGAGGACTACACAGTGGACGTTTTCACGCACTTGGACCCTTCCGCAGTGTCTAGGTTGGCCACTTTGAGTCGGTTCGCTTCTTGGGAACTAGCACAGGCATTCATGTGACTGCGGATGTTTCACCAAACCTAATAGTCAAATTGAACGAGTTATATTGTCAATCTTCTTCTTTACCTTGGAAGCGATGCGAACTGACAGAATGATTGCAGAGACAGCAGCGTAGTCCTTTTCGACGTTCGTTTAGTGAGCGCCGAAGGAGACGCATGTCAGCTGCGCCATCATGGCCACGCCCAATCCATCGCGGACCAGCCTAGCTGCCTTGCACCGTTGGCTTTCAATTTTCTGCAGTTGTTTAGAATGGAAGAAGCTTGATGATTTTGTGGATTTTTTGGAAAGAAATAAATCAATAATTTTTTCACATTTTTAGGAATCTCCTGAAGGCGTTCAACAAGCATTTGGCGCTGCAGTCGGCCTTCCTTTCAGGCTCTTCCAGCGTGTGATGAGTTGTTGAACTGCTAGTTTTGTTAGTCCATCGCCATTGGTTTTTTCTGAATTGGACCCTCAAACTGCCTCCTTGTGTTTTCAAATTTTCGCTCAGTATAACCTTCGGAGCTTTCAGTCCGGTGTTTATTTCGATAAAAAATACTTCAATAACCTTGACCACCGATCGAAAGTAATTAAAAAACTTGGCAACCACAAAGGCATAATCGACTGCAACTCGGTGGGAGAACCCGTAAAAAAGAGGATGCTAAATGAATGCTAAGTCAAAGGGAAGAAAGAAGCGGCTGTCGCTTGATCGGTGGAATCTTGGGCTTGGCCACTTTCTGCTGAAGCTGGAAGAGGCCGGTGCCCACGGACATGGGGATGCCCATGATGATGCACTCAGACACCCCGTACACCTCGTCTGCAATCATCTCCATCTAGCCTGCCACAAGAAGGCGTCGAATTGTAAGTATGCGGAGGAGAAGGAGGGAACAGGGAGGTGTAGAGGAGGCAGGTGAGGTCGCGCTCCTTGGCCAGGGCAGCTTCCAGGGCCAGTAATTTCTCCGCCGATTGCTCCCCTGTCCGCAGCTGAATAGGCCTTTTCAGTATTGGAGAGATACTGCTATTATTTTGAAACTGTCTTGTTCACTGGAAGCTGGTGGATAAAATGTCAAATCTTACTCAGCCCGAAAATGAATAGGATTTGGCACTTTATCCAACAGCTTTCTATGAAGAAGACAGTTGCAAAATAATAGCAGTCTCCAATACCGAATAGAGTATTTGTAGAGTGAAAAGGAGTAACTCACCCCGACCCCTTCTTGGTGGACGGCGAGAATGTGGACGAGATGGGTGTAGGTGAGGAGGATAGCGACGAAGAGACTGGGGCAGGTGATGAGCGCCAGCTTGAACAGATTGCGAGCCTTGAGAAGCGAGGCTCGTCTTGAGGCGCAGAAGAAGGGAGAAATGGAGTGCCTTGTTGGAGGCAGAGCGTAGGTGTACGCGATCGCTGAGGCTGCTCATACGGCTCTCGGCAGTCTCACTGAGCGTGGTTACGCAGCTGGTGGGGGAGGCCGCCCTCTTCTCCATCATCATTCTCTCCGGCTCCTTCTGCAACTCCTCCTGCCAAGCCTCCTAGCTTGAGGCAGCATAGGGAAGCTTCCCGACTTTCCCACTATTCAGCTCCCTGCGCAGAGGAGGGATGGGAAATGGCAACGGTTTTGGAGACGATGGACTTGCGTCGCATTGCCTGACTTTCGGACCTCCCAGCGCCTTTGGCTGAGAAGAGCAGCGCCATGGCAAGAAGCTGGAGTACTCTGCACTAAATCTCTCTAGCAATGAAAAAGATCCTGGGAGAACGCCAGCTAATCACCACTCCTAATTTCATTGGCGCTTGCTGAATCAGTCAGGCATCACTCGCTGCACATTTACAAAGGCTCTTTCTGTGCCAACGATGCCAACGCAGATTTGTAGACGGGATTCTGAATACGCTTGAACGGTTGCATATTTGTCCTCCTTTACTGGACCTGCATTGATGGTAAAAGAAGCGGATAAAAAGGTCGCTCGGAACGGATTGGGATTCGAGGCGAGGCATTTTAATGATCAAACATAGTTAAGGCTTACCGATTCCCAGGAAAAAAGGTGCCATGGAATTTGGAAAGGAAATTTTGCGAACTTTCAAGCCACAGGTTGCTTAGGTTTTAGCGAATCCAGCAGCAAAACCACAATATCTTGCGAACTTCCACACCCTTAGCGCTTCTTTTCTTTCTTCACGTCCTCAGTTCGTTGTCTTAGTAGAACGTATTACTCTACTTACTTATCCTAACCTCGTTGGATGTTTGAATAAAACCAAAACAAACAGTACCATGATTTAAGCATTATCAAAAAATAAGTCCGACTCATCTTCACCCGTTTCGTGCCACACATTTAGTGTATTTTTTACTGCTTGAAAGCAAGCAAAGATGTGATCATTAGCGAGCCTTTAATGGCCTGTACAAGATATAACAAAAAGCACGTGAGATAGGCAGCGCAAATAGACTCTGCAATCCCAGCAGCTCAATGCCTATTCCAGTTCAAACACTGCACCCCCCCCTTTCCACAGCAGCTTCAACAGGCGTCTTGCAGCATGCCTAAAGTAGAGGTGGATGAAGTAGTGGCGGCCAAGCTAGAAGGCGATGCTCGGCCCACCAAAACTTTCTGGCTTTCTGTCTTCGCAGCTTCTCTTTCTTGTCAGCTTTCTCTGCTGCCTGGATAGCTTGTGAAATAGTTAGCTTGCAGGCTTTTGCTTTGGCTACGACATCACAATCACCAGCGGTTCCTTGCTTTACATCAAGGACGATCTCAATATGCCCGGCGCCACGCTTCAAGAGGCTGTCGTAATGTTCCACGAGTTTTTCAAAACCGGCTCCAGGAAAAGTTTCTAGCTATGAGTTTTGTATAGTTTCAAAATTGCTTCAAACTGAAAAACTGACGCCAATGATAGAAGAAAGAAATTGTAGGTTAGTGTGCACACAATTACGGGCACCATCTTTGCTCTGGGAAATGGGCTTTTGGCTGATCGCTTTGGGCGTCGACGAACATTGGCCTTCGCAGCCGTTATCATCGTCATCTCCAGCATCATCTGCGCTGCTGCCAGCTCCCCTGCTGTCATGATTCTGGGTCGCCTCATTGCTGGCATTGGAATGGGTGCCCTTCAACATCTTGCATAGCTTGCCTGGAGAGTGAGAGATGGCTTGCAAGGCGTGGGCTCGGCTTTGAGTCCGCTCTACGTGGCGGAGGCTTCGCCGGCGCCCATCAGAGGACGCCTGACGACCACGAACACGCTGTGCATCAACATGGGCATCTTTGCTGCCTCCGTCTCTTCCGCCGTCTTCTCCTATGTCCCAGAGGGCGGCTGGCGCTACTCTATGGCTATCGTCCTAGTCCCGGCTATCCTTCAACTCATTGCGCTCTACTTCATGCCTGGTACCATCTATTTTTATCCTGCGCCATTAGTCAAGTTTTATATTTTCTATCGCTTTTTTGCAGTTTCTTCGAAAACATTTGGCAGAGAAACCGTTTAGGTTTTGGAGTAAAGATAAAATAGCCCCTGATCTGTTATTTGAGAGTCCCCGCGGTGGCTGGTGGAGGTGGGGCGGGAGGCGGAGGCGCGGAAGGCCATGCGCTCCTTCCGAGTGAGCGCGGACTACGCGGATGCCGAGATCGCGGACATCCAGGCAGCCTGTCTGGCCAAGAGGCGAGAGCGGGAGCAGTTCGGTGCCTCCTTCTTCCAGTCCTCTCCCTCACAGCCCAATCCCAATCCACTCTTGGAGGCGGGGAATCGATGCTGCGCCATGTCCTCGGTATCCCCAGTGTCCGACGGGCTTTCATAGTTGGGGCTTTGGTGCAAGGCGCGCAGCAGGTGACCCTCATCAGTGTCGTCCTGTACTCCACTTTTCCTCTCTTCTCACCCTCCATGAAAAGAAGTGAAAGAATGGAGTTGCAGAGGCTACACTGGGACAATCTTGGAGATGTCTGGCGTGGAGAGTCGGCAGGCCATTCTTTGGCTCTCCGTTCTAGCATTCACTCTGCTGCTCATCGTCCAGAGTGCCTCCATTATCATCGTGGAGCGGGCTGGACGCCGCCCTGGCTCCTACGTCAGTCAAGGACGTTAGTCCCTCTTCTTCCGTTTAGACTCGAAGCTCCTTACAACCTCTTCTTACTGCTCCTTCTTACCTCCTTCATTTACTGAACCAGAGAGGCAGCAGTAGGGCTGTCTATTGCTCTCCGCCACGTCCCTGAGCCAGCTTAGGAGTGATTAGAGAAAGATGAGAGGCAGTGCAGTGGCTGCCTGCGCCCTGCTGGTGATCGGGATCGGCTTCAGCGTGGTGGCCGGAAACACGCCTCTGCTCTCCCCCGCCCCTGCCAACGCCAGCTGCGGGGGTCTCGGCCCCCCGGCCACCTGCACCGATTGCATCGCCCAGCCCAACTGCGGCTTCTGCTTCCAGGACACTGTTCCTCCATCCCCTCCTGGTCTGGAGCAAAGAGGAGGGGACTGATGGGAGCAGAGCTCTGGTGTACTGGGCAGCTGTCTGAGGGTATACTCAGATGTGGACCGCTCACTGGGCGGCAACTGCAGCGGGTCGGGGATGGGGGATTTCGTCTGGGCTGTCGGCTACTGCCCCAGTGGCTCCTCCTGGCTGGTGCTGGCGGGCCTGATATTCTTCATCTGCGTCTTCGGCCCTGGTGAGTTGGGCAGGGCAGGGGGCGAGAGGAGGGGTGAAGGAGGAGGTTGGAATAGGGATGGGAGCGATGCCGTGGACGCTGAACGCGGAGATCTACCCGCAGTGGGCGCGGGGGACGGGGAATGCGGTGGCGGCGGCCGTGGCATGGAGCGTTGGCTTCCTCACCACCTTCACCTTCCTCTCCATCACACAGGCTTTCACACGCCCCGGTACAGTTTGGAGCTGAAATAATATTCTCGAGGCAGAGCTCGTTTTTTGGACCTATCTTATGACTTCTTTCATTTTTCCTCATTTTTATCACCGTCGCCAATGTTTTGAGCTGAACAAAGTGCTCACTTGCTCCTTTCTGTCATTTTAAATCGACTGAAACGTTAGTAATTTAGGATCTGAGGTCATTTGATAGTCGATTACAGGAGCATTCTACTTCTACTCAGCGCTGACTTTTCTCGGCTTTGGGTTGTTGTACATCCTGGTACCGGAAACAAAAGGACGCAGTCTTGAAGAGGTTCTATTACAACCTTTATGCACATTTGTCTTATCGCCGACCTTATTGAGGTGGACGCGCTATTCAAGCACAGCATCCAGATCCCTTGGCTTCGCCACCGTTTGGAACCCAGTCGACTTGTGGAAAGCTCTACCAGCGCTTCCACAATTGCCAACTGAACTTTTGCTGAACTATTTTGCTGAACTTGTTTGCTTTTATTTCGATAAACCGCTCGAAACGTCTTCCATCGTCTTTATGACAGAACAAAGTGTCATTGTTGGTAGAATTTTGAAGCTTTGTCTTTTGTTGATGAGTCCCTAAAACGTTCAAGCTGCTCGAAATCAATTGGTTTTTGCCGCTCTTTACACTCATAAACTAAAGATGACCTAGTGATATCGATTATAATTTTATCGATCCAATATGGCTTATCCAACCCACCCAGCCCAATATGGCTTTTGGAATTAATTTGCTGTTGACCTGCCTTGGCTTGGCCACAAAATATTGCATGGATTTGGAGGAGCATTCCAGAAGAGATCCGAAAAGCTCATTAACAATCAGCTAATTTTAGTTTACCAAGCAAACTGCTTTCACTTATGCTTCATTTATCGTATCATGCTTCTTTTTGCATACCTTCATATTTTAGATGGATAGTCACAAGGTATATTTGGCCAAAAAGTATGTGGCAAAGATGATATGTCAGTTCTATCAAACCGAACTAAACAGAAAAAATGGCTAATATGGAAGAAATGCATACTTATAAACCTCGTTTCTTAAATGGCAAGAAAGAGCACTGAAAGAAAATAAAAAATAAAGCCTTTACAAAAAGGTAGTGAAAGAGCCGGTTGCATAAATGCCTCAGGGCAAGGAATGCACGAAATTCCCGCTGCACAAAAACAACTAGACAACGTGGGCAGTGCGCTGCTTCAGAACAATCGCTGCGAATCTCAGATCTCATCACTAAAAACTTAATGAGCTTCGTCCAACAGTGACTTCAGTCCTCTCGGAAAACGAGATCATCGCTGTCATCGTTCAATCCCAGTTTTTCACCTAACTGACCAGCAATTCCTGAAAAAACCTCTTTTGTGAGCTAGGACTAAAGAAGAAAAGAAGAAAGAATCAAACCTTTGACGGTTTGGCCAAGCTTGTCCAGACCGCTCTGGGTGTCCTCAATCTCCGAGTCGTAAGGCATTGAGTTGCAGAAGTGTTTCAGGACACTGCAGCAGCGCTCCTTGGCGCCTGAGAACTGAGTCAGGAAGCAGCAGATCTCAAAATTCATCCTCTCTCCAACTCTGCTCTATTCTGACAGAGTTTGGGAGCACCTGTCGCTTGGCCTTTCGCTCTTCGGCTGCATCGAGGACGGCCCGGCGCTGGCGACGGTTGGCCAGGAAGTCGGGGACGTTGTCCGGCCGCCCCACCAGGACCTCCGTCAGACTGGCCCACATCAGACCACATACGGGGCCGATTTCTGACGAGCCAGACTCGCAGGCTGCAAGGCATTTCAGTATTCCCTTTTTCTGCCTTAGTATGGCCAATTTCATTAGAATTATTGTGCCAGCTGGTAAGTTAGCCTGATATTAGACAAGACTAAAATGCTACAGCATGAGCAGCTTATGAATTGTCAATCATCAAAAAGAACTAGACTAGTTGTGACAAAATCGTGACAAATTTTGATTTAAATTATAAACCCATTTGAGTTAATATTTTAACAAGTTCATCTATAAAATCCACTGATCATTCATAAGCAGGCGGCAATTTATGGCAGGAACCCTGTCATTTAAATTATTGCAGTTTTTGTTTTGTCTTCAATTTTTGTTTAAATGATAAGTTTTGTGAACTAAATTATTTTCAAGCCTCTTCAATAATGAAAACATGTCAAAGTTGAAGCGTAATTCAGATTAAAATAAAAAATTGGTCATAATGCTAATGCCAGCAAAAGCTAACTTTACCTTAAATAATTTCAATTAATTTCAATTTTGTTTGTTTTATTTTGTTACGCCTCATTTAGTAAATTTATAATTTCAGCATGCCCTAAAATACAAAAAAAAATTCGATTTAACTTCAAAACATTTTTTAATTCATATTTTTCTATTTTATAATTTAATAATTATTGTCCTTTTTGTGCCAAAATTGCCGCCTGCTTATGAATGATCAGTGGATTTTATAGATGAACTTGTTAAAATATTAACTCAAATGGGTTTATAATTTAAATCAAAATTTGTCACGATTTTGTCACAACTAGTCTAGTTCTTTTTGATGATTGACAATTCATAAGCTGCTCATGCTGTAGCATTTTAGTCTTGTCTAGATCTTGGCCATGTGGAAAACATTTATTTGCCACATGAACAAGGCGACAAGTTTGCCACATGAGCAAGGCTTCAGGAAGGATTTAGATAAGGAAAAAATCAATTTTGGTGTCCTAGTGTTACTCGAAGTCATTGGAATTCCTCTAAGATTCCATAAATTAAGATCTATCGCATTGAAGCTAACCTGAGCATCAGTTCATAAAAATCTGCGCAGTTTCCCTTTCGCATTGAAGCTAACCTGAGCATCAGTTTATAAAAATCTGCGCAGTTTCCCTTTTTTATATATTTCAGTTAATATTTTAGTTATTTATTAAAATTAAGAGGCCTAAATCAAAATTTCAAGAATTTTGCCATCTGGAGCAGACTGTGAGCTTTCGATTGATATATATATATGTCCTAGGGTTCAACCTACCAGTCTTTCAATCAATTCGGTGACACGCAACCATGCAAAAACTCGATCACTCATTCATAACTAGGGCGCTGTCGCGCCCTAGGACATAACTAGGGCGCTGTCGCGCCCTAGGATTCGTTAGAAAATTTCAATTTTGAACGGTTATTTTCAAAATTATGTAGAATGTAGAAATGTGACACGCTAAATTTAGTTGAAAAACATTTCATGCCTAGAAAGGAACTCATTTTCAAGGAGAGCTGCCAGTTTCTTTAGGTATCAACCTTTTTAACCTTGTTAGCTTATTAAGAAGCACTGAACGCTAAAAAATCGCAAAAACAATGTCAACGAAATAAAAATTGCTCCAAATCTTTGCTGACAGAAAGAAGGGGCTATAACCGACAAGGCACTGGTCCTGATCCTCAGAAGCACCGGTAATACGACGCCATGTGCGGCTGAACCAGCTATGATGCCCTTCTGCCCCCGGGCTCAGCACCACCAAGGCCAAGGACAGTGCCAGAAAAGCTTGCATCTTCTCCTCACAGGGCCTACTGGGGCAGGGACGGGCCTTTTGAAGGTGTGGACTGGATGACTCATGATGGCCTCCAGTTCCGCCCACGCCTCTCCCCTGTGACTAGGTGAGAGTCCCTCAGAAGGTAGGTACGCCTCTCTTCCTGACTCACTCTGCGCTGGGATTGTGGCCATTGACAGGCTACAATTTTCTGAGTCACGCCGGGTTATCCACTGGATGAAGGGTTCCGAGTAGCCTTCATTCCCTGAGTCATTTTGCCTCCTTTCTCGAACGAGGCTGTTTTGATGGGCTTTTATTCGGTGCGTCTGACTGGACAAACTTTTTTTCTCCTGGTCAACAAACATCCACCCTAGAGAGCCCAGTGTGCACTCTCAGCAGCATCGAAGAGCACAAAAAGTGAAACTGCTAAAAAAGGACAATGAAACTACTAAAAAAAGGAGAGTGGAAACTGGCAACACAGATTGCATGGACGGAAATAAGACCAGCTTCCAAGAAAGACAATGTACAGTCAGGTAGTAGCATCCGAGGTGGGAGGTGCTCATTTCTTGGGATGAGCAGCATGACGAGCAACGGTGGAGGCTCCGTCCACGAAGCGGGTCTTGAAGAGAACGTTGGCATTGTTGAACATGCCTTCCTTGAGGCTCACCACGATGAACTGCATTCATTCATCCACCCTCTACTGAGATGTTTTTGAGAAGGTAGGAGGGCTGGGGAAAACCTGAGCGTTCTTGAAGTGTTTCTTGATCATGGCGCCGATGTTCTGCGTGTGGCTGAGGTCCAAGGCCGCATCCACTTCGTCCAGGATGTAGATCGGTGCCGGTTTGAACCTCAAACCACCATTTCCAATCCCTCTAAGCCCAGGGGATGAGCAAAGGCGAAACCTGAGCATGGCCAGGATGAGACTGAGGGCGACGAGACTTTTCTGGCCTCCGCTCAGCTCCCCAAGGGACTCCTTCCAGTTGCCATTGAAGCCCACTCGGAACTGGCAAAAGCATTGACGTTTTCAAGTTTTAATGCAACACCGCTTATCCGCTAGCATTAGAAGAACTGGCATTGGAAGAAATGGTTACGAAGACAGCAACTATGTGTATGACTAATAAGAGGCATAGCCATGGGCCAATGCCACTCAAATCGAATGAATAAGTTTAGATTAGTTAGAAAAAACATTTAGTTCCACATTGTTGAGTTCAGATGAAGAGAAATGGTTATGATGACAGGAACAATGCTTAATTAGAGGCCTAGCTTGAGGTGAGAAGGAATGGGGAGGGCCTACCTACCTCGAGCCCTTCCAAGGCAGACTTTCCGTCGGCCGGTACGAGCTTGGCCTCAGCGCCGGGTAGGAGAGTGGAGAAGATCTCGCCGAAGTCCTTGGTCACCTTCTCGAAGGCCTTGATGATCTTCTTCTTCTTCAGGTCGTCCAGCTCCTGGATGGCCTCCCGCAGGCTCTCCTTGTCCTTGTCCAGACGCTTTCTGGAAGCAGGGCAAGCTCAGAGCCATACATCAATTGAATTGATGAAGATGGGGCCAGACCGCTTCGCTTGCAGCTCCTCGGCCTGGTTCTGAGTCTCGGTGAGCTTCTGCATGGCCTGTATGTTGATGGTCCCGTCCAGCTCCTGGAAGCGCCCTCTGTCCGCAGCCTGACAAACTCCTCCTCTTTATTTCCACTATCATTTTTATTTGACTCTATTTGAGTCACTTTTGACGTCACCCTTTCTGATGCTATACTTTCTGCTAAAAAAATCCTACTAACTAGAATAATTATCATCTAGTTATTCGTTTAATTCCACCTTCATCAACTAGATAACAATTCTTCGAGTTAGTAGGATTTTTACTAGCAAATGAGCCAGACCTGAGCCTCCTCCTCCTGCTGAATGGTTCTGGTGGCGTAGTTGTAGCAGCTGTCGGGTCGGCCGAAGAGGTGTTTCTCGGCCTCCACCCACGCCTCCCGCCGCACCAGCTCCTCCATCTTGTTCTGCTCCCCTCGCAGCAGGGCGCGATTGGCCTCCAGCTCGTTGGTCAGCCGACTCTGCGCCAGCTCTGTCTCGTGGATGTCGTCTCGCAGCTTGGCCAACTCCCTCAAATTTCAGTTGCTGAATTTAAATCTTTTTTTAAAGTTAAAAATCGAATTTTAAAATTATTTAAAAAATTAAATATTCTTTTAAAAATTCAAAAATTTAATTTTAAAATTTTTAATTTTTTTAAATTGAGAAAAGATGGCCAACTTTTCCTTCTTCTTGATCAGCTGCTCGCGGCTCTTGAGGACGGCTTTGTACTTGTCCAGTGCTTCCTGAGCTTCTTGGTGCCGATTCTGGAGAGATGAGATCCATAAGCTGTGTTCTGCCAAGAGAAGAGGCGAGTGGGGCCACCTTTTCATCGGCTACTGTGGCCTCCTGCTTCTTCATCGCCTCCTTTTTGGCCTGAATGGATTCTCGCAGGGCGACCAACTCCTCCTCGTTCTTGGCCACGGCGGCCTCTAGCTGACGCAACTCCTCTCGCAGGGAGCCCAGCACCTTCAAACACAGCATTCTCAACTCCATCCTGACCTTCTCGGCAAAGGTGGGCAAAGGACCTCCTTGGAGTTCTGGTAGCGCTTCTTGTTGGCCTCGAGGCGGGCGCGGGCCTTGGTGGCCTTGGCCTGGGCAGCTTCCATCAGCTCCTTCTTCAGTCGGCTCTCGTTCCGCGCCTTCTCCTCCAGCTCCGCAATCCGCCCCTCCCACTCCCCCTTCTCACCCTGCGCACTCCCCAGCGTCTCTTTCGTCGTCTCTGCAGCCATCTCTTCCTTCTTCTCCCTTATTTTCCACTATTCAGGGCCCCAAAAGGTGGACACTTATTCATCCAATCGACTTGTTTTTGGGACAATAAACGGGTGCTAGAGGACATTGATTATGACAAAAGCAGAAGCCAATCGGATCATATTATGTCCACCTTTTGGGGCCCTGAATATGGCTGGAATGGAATGGTTGGCCAAGTAGTGAGGATGTAGTAACCGATGAGATGTTGAAGGCGTTCCAGCTCCATCTGAAGACGGTGGTGCTCGTTGGACTCCAGGGCAGCCTGGAGTTCGGTGGCCTCGGAGCGGAGGGTGCCCAGGGCTCGCTCCTGCTCGGAGAACTCCTGCTGTTCACTGCGCAGTCGCTTCACACTCCTGTCCATTTGCTGCCTTTGTACCGGGGGAGGAGGAGAGGAGGAGGAGGGGAAGGAACTCGCTCAGATCCTTGAGACGAGCCTGATGCTCCCCGACCTGCTGCTGAAGCTGGACGAGCTGGCCAAGGCGCTCGAAGGGGCCGCCCCCTTGCTGCTGTCGTTTGGCTCCTGGAACATGGGAGGAGGATGAGGATAGGAGAAGAAGAGAATGAGGGGGAAAAAGAATGAGACTAAGAAGATAAAGGGTGATAGAAGAAGAGGTGGAGAAGGAGAAGTGGAGAGGAATAAGAAGAGAACCGCCGCGGATGGATCCGCCGGGATTGTACTGATCCCCGTCCAGGGTGTAGGAGCGTAGGTGGAGCTCGAAGCAGACGCGGGTGGCGATCTCGTTGGTGGAGCAGATGACCTTCTGCCCAAGCACCATCGCCACCGCATCCCTGTACGCACCCTCGAAGCCTACCAGCTCCATCGCGTCCCACACCTCTCCGCCCATCTTCGCCGCCTCCAACTCATTTCACCCTTCCAATCAAGAATTGAGCTGAATGGACTAGGAGCAATCACCATGGCTTTAGCCTCGGCGAGTTTCTTGGGCGGCAGGAAGGTGGGATAGACATCGCTGAGAGGCAGGAAGGTGACACGGCCAAAGTCTCGCGGCCACACGTTCAGCACGCGACGAGCCACTTCGCTGTCCCTCGTCACCACGTGGTACAGCTGCAAGCCCCCTTTTTACCCTCTCATCCCCGTTGCTAGGCCGAGAGGGCTCCTATTTCCATTAGCCTTCTTTAGCAGCCCGACTTTCATTGTCTCTCTCATCCTTCTCTCTCCTGTCCCTTGCTTTTCTTCTGGCATGTTTTTTTCGAAGGAGTATTTGGTGGGTGATTAGGTGCGCCTGTTGCAGGGTGTAGGAGCTAATTGGCCCTCACTCAATCCTGTCGCCATAGGCGCCCAGCCACCCCCTGATTCCAGCCAACGCTCATGCCCCAGCGCCCTTTCGCTTCTCCATGGCGATTAATTGCCCACTCCTTCCAGCAGACACCTTCACTGCCTCCCCTCCTCTCCCCTCCCCTCCACGCCTCCTGCCCCTTCCATCTTCTCTGCTCCACCGCTCCCACCGCCTTTGACAAATGAAATAGCCGCTGATATCACCCACTTGCGGCCTCATACTCTTGCCTGCCCCTCCCCCCAGCCCCCTTTCCC
Source organism: Ptycholaimellus sp. GST1_10 (assembly GCA_030248095.1). Taxonomy (NCBI): domain Eukaryota; kingdom Metazoa; phylum Nematoda; class Chromadorea; order Chromadorida; family Chromadoridae; genus Ptycholaimellus; species Ptycholaimellus sp. GST1_10. The sequence goes on from JASANA010000296.1 coordinate 22,402, forward strand.
ACCCACTCCCCTACCTTCTTCTCTTATCCCTCCGACTCCCCTCCTACCCTCCCCCCCCCCCCCCCCCCCAGCCCACATGCACAAACGAGGCCCATATCTTCCGACAAGAAGTGGCCAATTTATGAGCACTCCGCCCACTTCTCACTTGCGTCGCAAGAGCGCCGCTGGAATGCGCGCGGGCGGAGGGAGGGAGGGGCTTTCAGTGAAAGGCCCACTGCTCCATTCACTCCGCTTCCTTCCGCTCTTTCCTGTGGGTGGGCTGCTGTGTAGGGGGGGGATGAAGGAGGGAGAAGAAGGGGGTTTTGGTGGGGTGCAATAGAAATGGGAGGGTAGAGAAGATGAAGTCTTGAAGGACGTCTGCTGAGGGGGGCGGAAGCGGTGCGGCTAGAATGTCTCGTCCTCTCAAGCTTGCCAGGCACGTTCTGCGCGCCGCACTCAGCATCCGCGAGAACATAAAGCCAAAGGAGGTGGGGGGGGGGGGGAGGTGGGAGAGTGGAGAGGGGTATTTCTCCGACCTCCCCTAGTCAGCCCCCCAGATTTCCCAAGGCGCCACAGCCTTCTCCTTCCCTCAAACAACCCCGCCGCTCCCATCCTTCCGCTTCCCGGACCTTTCTGGCCTCATTGCCTATGCCTCCTCTCTCACAGGCCTACACACCCTACTTAGTCACTTATGCAGCTGGCTGCCTTATGCATCTCTTTTGGGGAGGCTAGGGTGTGAGGGGAAAGTAGAAGGGGAGGAAGAGAGGAGGGGCAAGGGGGGAAAAGAGGAGGATGTGTGGGTGGTCTCTGCTGCTGCGACAAGGGCGTGTCGCTAGGGCTAGAGGTGATATAAGGCCGCCAGTGCGGGCTTGAGAGGGCCGTGAGTGGAGGCGGCCTGAAGGATGGCTATTGATGCGCTCTTGGCCTCTGCCATGAGAAGGGGACGGGAGGGACGGGGGGCAGGGGCTGAGGGCCGCTCGGAGTCTGGGAGGAGGAGGAGGGGGTGGCGCCTATATCTTCCCCCATAGGGCTCCTTTTTCTCCGTCTTCTGTCCCCTCCCCCTCTTCCCCCCTTTTCAGCGTGTGTGTCCTCATTCTCTTCCTCTGCCAGGATTCCGGTCAGGGCTCCTCCTCCTCTCCCCCGCTTCAATCCAAGCGCCTCCCCCCAGAGAAGCTCCTATTCCAGGCCTCAGATGGGAGTGATGGGAGCTTGAGTCTGAGGGTCATCCTAGCGCCAAGGGGATGGGAGAATTGGTGCGGCTGAAAGCGGGTGATCGTGAGTTCCTGCTCAGTCGACGCCTGCTGCGGTGCGCGGCCCCCGTCTCCCTGCTCACAGCGGCTTTGTGCGGCAATGCAGAAGCTGCCGGGGCCATCCAGCTCCTGCCCCTGGAGCAGCCCGATTCCTAGTTGCCCAATTGGAGCACTGAGCTGTCCTCCAAAACTGCTGCTCTTCCAGTTTCCTGGACTGCGATGCTGGATGCCTGGCCTGCCTCATCAGCTTCCTGCAGACGGAATCTCTGCCCACGGGGCTGGGGCTAAGCCTACGCACGGGGCTGAAGGCCTTGGCGCAGAGGCTGAAGCTGGAGAGTCTGCTGACGGCCTTGCAGGAGAGGGAACGGGGCGCTGGTTGGCGGAGGCTTGAGGGGAGGGAGGGCGGGTGAATGGAGGAGGAGGAAGCTTTGAAGGCTGCATCACGGTCGGCTATCGCGGGACCTTCGCCTTCGGGCGGGACGGGCAGGCGGACGTGAACTTCCGCAAGCTCAACCGCATCATCGTCTGCGGCAAGAGCGACCTCTGTCGCGAGGTTCCCCCTCAACCCCTTGCCCTAGCCTCCTCTTCCAGCCAAACTCTCCTGCCCAGGTCTTCGGGGAGTTTCTCAACGACAGCCGAGATGCGGACATCAGCGGGGAGTTTGGGCGCTACACGAGTCGCGTCTTCCTGAAGCACAACAGCCTGGAGATGGCCTTCGACGCCCTCTACACAGCCGGCTTCTCCATGGTCCCTGCCCTGGCCAGGAAGAGATGAAGGTGGAAGGAAGGGTGTTTGAGGTGGGCAGCGCAGGCTCGGGCGCCAACTCCGGCGGTGCCACAACCGCAGGGGCCTTGTCTCCGGGCGATTTTGCGGCCAGACCGCCTGACAGCGACGAGCTGCGCTGGAACCACTACAACGAATTCGTCTTCCAACGACCCGCCTAGACCCCCTGCCACTCAGAGGCCTAGACCCCCCAACCACCTCTCCCTCACACTCTCCAACTCACTTTGGGCTGTCTGCGATCAAAACCAACCAGGCTGGGATCTGCTAGACAAATGTATTCTGAAGGCTTTAGTGAGTTCCTGTGCGTGTTCGTTTCTTCGTGCTAGTTTTGTTGTCTCTTAGCCTGATTTGTCTGCTCTATAGTGACTGTGATTGTGGTCGATGCTTTTAAGAGGCGTTTTATGAGAGGAGCAAGAATCGGGTGAACATGAAATTTTTTACCCCCCGTTTTTATTGCAGAATCTGAATCTCCATACATTTTTATGTAACTCCACCAATTTTGGGCGAAAAATATGCAGAAATGGGCTCACAACAGCTCAAAACTTAAAGGGAGGTCGAAAATTTGGCAAAATTTGCGTTTTAGGTACTTGCTGTCAAATAAAGCCCGATTTCTCAGGTTTTTAAAGTCAAAGTATAGGCAGTATGGGTATCAATCGAAACCTTACAATCTA